>RXON01002828.1:0-50700 GCA_009667805.1 Leptobrachium leishanense | reverse complement strand
TACCCTTTCTATATCACTGTTACTGCCCCCACTGGGAGGATATTCCATGTATCTACTACCCTTTCTATATCACTGTTACTGCTCCCACTGGGAGGCTATTCCATGTATCTACTACCCTTTCTATATCACTGTTACTGCCCCCACTGGGAGGCTATTCCATGTATCTACTAGCCTTTCTATATCACTGTTACTGCCCCCACTGGGAGGCTATTCCATGTATCTACTACCCTTTCTATATCACTGTTACTGCCCCCACTGGGAGGCTATTCCATGTATCTACTACCCTTTCTATATCACTGTTACTGCTCCCACTGGGAGGCTATTCCATGTATCTACTACCCTTTCTATATCACTGTTACTGCTCCCACTGGGAGGATATTCCATGTATCTACTACCCTTTCTATATCACTGTTACTGCTCCCACTGGGAGGCTATTCCATGTATCTACTACCCTTTCTATATCACTGTTACTGCCCCCACTGGGAGGATATTCCATGTATCTACTACCCTTCCTATATCACTGTTCTGGTTGGTGCTCATACTCAGAGGTTACATAACCCCGTGTCAGCATAGTATTTGGTCGCTTTGTCCTGCATTTCCTCATTCATTCTTTGCTACTTCCTTTATTTCTTCCTCTTTCACCCAAAAAGGCAAAGTCCTGTAACTGTAATATATCTCACCCAGGAACTCCGTGACAAACACACTGCAAATACTGGTCTGCGTGTGTGTGACTGCGTGTGTGTCTGCGTGTGTGTACAGTTAAAGTGCCTGACCTATAATATAGCTTTCAGACTCAATCAGGCTCCGCCCACTGCGCTGACATTGTTTTACTCCCAGCAATGCATTTCGTGTTAATACGATGCAGAGTTATGGCGTCTGTCTCTGTATGTCCAGCCCCTCCCCCACATCCTATAAAGCGTTCTATATATTACTGAGCAGGAAACGAATGACGGCAGATACCGGCGACAAACCAACACCCCCCCTCCTGCCGGTCACCCCGAACCGCACGACAACAAGCAAGGAAATGCAGAGCATCCGCCCCCTCCTACTGTGACTGCACCACAGCCACACCACGGGGACACAGGGGGCGCTGTCAGTCTGTCCCTCCTCCTGCAGGGTGACACAGACAGGGGGCGCTGTGTGACTGCAGGGTGACACAGACAGGGGGCGCTGTGTGTGTGCAGGGTGACACAGACAGGGGGCGCTGTGTGACTGCAGGGTGACACAGACAGGGGGCGCTGTGTGTCTGCAGGGTGACACAGACAGGGGGCGCCGTGTGACTGCAGGGTGACACAGACAGGGGGCGCTGTGTGTCTGCAGGGTGACAGACAGGGGGCGCCGTGTGTCTGCAGGGTGACACAGACAGGGGGCGCTGTGTGTCTGCAGGGTGACACAGACAGGGGGCGCTGTGTGTCTGCAGGGTGATACAGACAGGGGGCGCTGTGTGGTGTGCAGGGTGACACAGACAGGGGGCGCTGTGTGTCTGCAGGGTGACACAGACAGGGGCGCTGTGTGTCTGCAGGGTGACACAGACAGGGGGCGCTGTGTGTCTGCAGGGTGATACAGACAGGGGGCGCTGTGTGTCTGCAGGGTGACACAGACAGGGGGCGCTGTGTGTGTGCAGGGTGACACAGACAGGGGGCGCTGTGTGTCTGCAGGGTGACACAGACAGGGGGCGCTGTGTGTCTGCAGGGTGATACAGACAGGGGGCGCTGTGTGTCTGCAGGGTGACTCAGTGATATAGGAATAAGTCACATTCCTGGCATTGCTCTCCTCTGGCTGACACGACGCAGCAGGATCAGGTGCTGGCTCAGGAATGCAGCCGCTGGCTTGGGGTTGTCATTTCTGTCACCTCTGACCTGCTCCAAAAAATCCAATGTTTGTATAGAAAGTCAACTGAGTCACAGCCCCTCCCCCCTCTCTATATGACACATTTCCTGGATGTTCATTTTAGCACACATAGGAAGTGACTGACTGCAATGTACCCACACTCTACCAGTATATTAACCCTCACAGCAATAAAACTCACAGTAATGTGCAGTGTGTATGAGCTTTAGTTTTATTGCTGTGCAGCTCTGTGATACACTCATACATATCGCACATTACTGTGAGTTTTATTGCTGTGGAGCTCTGTAAAAGAGTTATGTGCAGTGTGTATGAGCGTATCGCAGAGCTCCACAGCAATAAAACTCACAGTAATGTGCGGTGTGTATGAGCGTATCGCAGAGCTCCACAGCAATAAAACTCACAGTAATGTGCGGTGTGTATGAGCGTATCGTAGAGCTCCACAGCAATAAAACTCACGCTCATACACATCGTACATTACTGTGAGTTTTATTGCTGTGGAGCTATGTAAAAGAGTAATGTGCAGTGTGTATGAGCGTATCGCAGAGCTCCACAGCAATAAAACTCACAGTAATGTGCGGTGTGTATGAGCGTATCGCAGAGCTCCACAGCAATAAAACTCACAGTAATGTGCGGTGTGTATGAGCGTATCACAGAGCTCCACAGCAATAAAACTCACGCTCATACACATCGTACATTACTGTGAGTTTTATTGCTGTGGAGCTATGTAAAAGAGTAATGTGCAGTCTGTATGAGTGTATCGCAGAGCTCCACAGCAATAAAACTCACAGTAATGTGCAGTGTGTATGAGCGTATCACAGAGCTCCACAGCAATAAAACGCACAGTAATGTGTGGTGTGTATGAGCGTATCACAGAGCTCCACAGCAATAAAACTCACAGTAATGTGCGGTGTGTATGAGCGTATCACAGAGCTACACAGCAATAAAACTCACAGTAATGTGCAGTGCGTATGAGCGTATCGCAGAGCTCCACAGCAATAAAACTCACAGTAATGTGCGGTGTGAATGAGCGTATCGCAGAGCTCCACAGAAATAAAACTCACAGTAATGTGCGGTGTGTATGAGCGTATCGCAGAGCTCCACAGCAATAAAACACACAGTAATGTGCGGTGTGTATGAGCGTATCACAGAGCTCCACAGCAATAAAACTCACGCTCATACAAACCGCACATTACTGTGAGTTTTATTGCTGTGGAGCTCTGTAAAAGAGTAATGTGCAGTGTGTATGAGTGTATCGCAAAGCTCCACAGCAATAAAACTCACAGTAATGTGCGGTGTGTATGAGCATATCACAGAGCTCCACAGCAATAAAACTCACAGTAATGTCCGGTGTGTTTAAGCGTATCACAGAGCTCCACAGCAATAAAACTCACAGTAATGTGCGGTGTGTGTATGAGCGTATCACAGAGCTCTGGAATTTCAGATCAGGCTAGGGGCAGACATTTCACCTGTGTCTGTCCAAGTAGGGCTTAAACAAAGTACGAGACACAATATAATTGAGATATTACAGATTAATTTAATATCAATATTTACAGAGTAATAAGGGGTTTGTGATGTGTGGTAAAGCGAGGCCCAATCTAACAGCGCGCTTTATTAGCAGACCGCCGGGCACATGCTCAGGTTGAAACACCAACCTCTTATTGAAAGTCTGAGACTTCCATCTGACTTTATTGTAGAGTTAATTCATTCATCAATCTGGTTTATTCATTCATAGAGGCGAACGGGTTCCTTCAATAAGAACTGTTACTATCAGGGTTATCCAAAGAGATCTGAATGGCTGGAGAATCAGGGTTCGGTTACCTTTCCTGGCCATTCGGCTATCCAGAGAGCAGGCAATACGCCAAATCCCTTGGCGAATTGCCTGCACATACGGTGCCTGTTCGGTGCCTGTTCGAGGGCAGTGAAATCCCCATAAAAAAGCAATGCTTCGGCTATTCAGAGAACATAAACCAGCAGTGAAAGGTTCCCATAATGCCCTGCGATTCGGTGGTTTAATTCGGCAAGTTTATTCAGGCAACTCCCATAGGCTTCAATGTTAAATATATTCCCGTTTTAATTCAATATCTAATAAATCGTTCATTATAAAATTCTGCAGCAAAAAGTCTCTTTATTTATAGATTTTTTGGGATATTTTAAGCATTTATTTATTTATTTATTTAAAGTCCAATTTTTATTTTAAAGTTTTCTTCTTTTTTCTGTAACAGCCTTTTTATTATCATTCATTGGATTTTATATGTAAATTTCAGACATTTTCGCTCAGTAGTTTCTTTGCAAACAGCGTTTCACTTTCACACATTCATACAAACTGTTTTGCTAATTTATTCACTTCGCTCGTCTGCGGTCTCGGCTTTTTCCGGTGGCTTCACTGCGTGTGATCGGCTCCTGCTCGGGTTTTTCCGGTGGATTCGCTGCATGTGATCGGCTCCTGCTCGGGCTTGGTTTTCGGCAGGTTAATCCAGATGTTTTTGAGGGTTTTCTGCGTGCATTCGGCAGGTTTTGCGGTTAGTTTTCGTCAGGTTTGCGGTGATTTTTCCCTGCAGTTCGGGGACCCTGTGATGCTTGCTGAATACACCGCAGGGTCACCGAAATGGGATCAGCAAAAGGAACCGAATTGAAGAGAACGAAAAGTCACCGAACGTGCGATGACTTTTCGAATCTCTTTAAGTTACCCTGTATGTGTTCAGTCTCTGTAGTATTGTTACTCTGTGATCAGTCCCTGTAGTATTGCTACTCTGTGAGCAGTCTCTGTTGTATTGCTACTCTGTGAGCAGTCCCTGTAGTATTGTTACTCTGTGTTCAGTCCCTGTAGTATTGTTACTCTGTGAGCACTGCAGTCCCTGTAGTATTGTTACTCTGTGAGCAGTCCCTGTAGTATTGTTACTCTGTGAGCAGTCACAGTAGTATTGTTACTCTGTGATCAGTCACAGTAGTATTGTTATTCTGTAATCAGTCACTGTATGTGAGCAGTGTCTGTAGTATTGTTACTCTGTGTTCAGTCACTGTAGTATTGTTACTCTGTGAGCAGTCCCTGTAGTATTGTTACTCTGTGAGCAGTCCCTATAGTATTGTTACTCTGTGAGCAGTCCCTGTAGTATTGTTACTCTGTGTTCAGTCACAGTAGTATTGTTACTCTGTGAGCAGTCCCTGTAGTATTGTTACTCTGTGTTCAGTCACTGTAGTATTGTTACTCTGTGATCAGTCCCTGTAGTATTGTTACTCTGTGAGCAGTCACTGTAGTATTGTTACTCTATGAGCAGTCCTTGTAGTATTGTTACTCTGTGAGCCGTCCCTGTAGTATTGTTACTTTGTGAGCAGTCACTGTAGTATTGTTACTCTGTGAGCCGTCACTGTAGTATTGTTACTTTATGAGCAGTCCCTGTAGTATTGTTACTCTGTGTTCAGTCACAGTAGTATTGTTACTCTGTGATGAGTCCCTGTAGTATTGTTACTCTGTGTCCAGTCCCTGTAGTATTGTTACTCTGTGTTCAGTCACAGTAGTATTGTTACTCTGTGAGCAGTCCCTGTAGTATTGTTACTCTGTGTTCAGTCACAGTAGTATTGTTACTCTGTGAGCAGTCCCTGTAGTATTGTTACTCTGTGTTCAGTCACAGTAGTATTGTTACTCTGTGAGCAGTCCCTGTAGTATTGTTACTTTGTGTTCAGTCACAGTAGTATTGTTACTCTGTGTTCAGTCCGTGTAGTATTGTTACTCTGTGTTCAGTCACAGTAGTATTGTTACTCTGTGTTCAGTCCCTGTAGTATTGTTACTCTGTGTTCAGTCACAGTAGTATTGTTACTCTGTGTTCAGTCCCTGTAGTATTGTTACTCTGTGTTCAGTCCTGTAGTATTGTTACTCTGTGAGCAGTCCTGTAGTATTGTTACTCTGTGAGCAGTCCCTGTAGTATTGTTACTCTGTGTTCAGTCACAGTAGTATTGTTACTCTGTGTTCAGTCCCTGTAGTATTGTTACTCTGTGTTCAGTCCCTGTAGTATTGTTACTCTGTGAGCAGTCCCTGTAGTATTGTTACTCTGTGTTCAGTCCCTGTAGTATTGTTACTCTGTGTTCAGTCCCTGTAGTATTGTTACTCTGTGAGCAGTCCCTGTAGTATTGTTACTCTGTGAGCAGTCCCTGTAGTATTGTTACTCTGTGTTCAGTCCGTGTAGTATTGTTACTCTGTGTTCAGTCACAGTAGTATTGTTACTCTCTGTGTTCAGTCCTGTAGTATTGTTACTCTGTGAGCAGTCCCTGTAGTATTGTTACTCTGTGTTCAGTCACAGTAGTATTGTTACTCTGTGTTCAGTCCCTGTAGTATTGTTACTCTGTGAGCAGTCCCTGTAGTATTGTTACTCTGTGAGCAGTCCCTGTAGTATTGTTACTCTGTGTTCAGTCCATGTAGTATTGTTACTCTGTGTTCAGTCACAGTAGTATTGTTACTCTGTGTTCAGTCCCTGTAGTATTGTTACTCTGTGAGCAGTCCCTGTAGTATTGTTACTCTGTGTTCAGTCACAGTAGTATTGTTACTCTGTGTTCAGTCACAGTAGTATTGTTACTCTGTGTTCAGTCACAGTAGTATTGTTACTCTGTGTTCAGTCCCTGTAGTATTGTTACTCTGTGAGCAGTCCCTGTAGTATTGTTACTCTGTGTTCAGTCACAGTAGTATTGTTACTCTGTGTTCAGTCACAGTAGTATTGTTACTCTGTGTTCAGTCACAGTAGTATTGTTGCTCTGTGTTCAGTCACAGTAGTATTGTTACTCTGTGTTCAGTCCCTGTAGTATTGTTACTCTGTGAGCAGTCCCTGTAGTATTGTTACTCTGTGAGCAGTCCCTGTAGTATTGTTACTCTGTGTTCAGTCCGTGTAGTATTGTTACTCTGTGTCCAGTCACAGTAGTATTGTTACTCTGTGTTCAGTCCCTGTAGTATTGTTACTCTGTGAGCAGTCCCTGTAGTATTGTTACTCTGTGTTCAGTCACAGTAGTATTGTTACTCTGTGTTCAGTCACAGTAGTATTGTTACTCTGTGTTCAGTCACAGTAGTATTGTTACTCTGTGTCAGTCCCTGTAGTATTGTTACTCTGTGAGCAGTCCCTGTAGTATTGTTACTCTGTGTTCAGTCACAGTAGTATTGTTACTCTGTGTTCAGTCACAGTAGTATTGTTACTCTGTGTTCAGTCACAGTAGTATTGTTACTCTGTGTTCAGTCACAGTAGTATTGTTACTCTGTGTTCAGTCACAGTAGTATTGTTACTCTGTGTTCAGTCACAGTAGTATTGTTACTCTGTGTTCAGTCCCTGTAGTATTGTTACTCTGTGTTCAGTCCCTGTAGTATTGTTACTCTGTGTTCAGTCACAGTAGTATTGTTACTCTGTGAGCAGTCCCTGTAGTATTGTTACTCTGTGTTCAATCACAGTAGTATTGTTACTCTGTGTTCAGTCACAGTAGTATTGTTACTCTGTGTTCAGTCCCTGTAGTATTGTTACTCTGTGTTCAGTCCCTGTAGTATTGTTACTCTGTGAGCAGTCCCTGTAGTATTGTTACTCTGTGAGCAGTCCCTGTAGTATTGTTACTCTGTGTTCAGTCCGTGTAGTATTGTTACTCTGTGTTCAGTCACAGTAGTATTGTTACTCTGTGTTCAGTCCCTGTAGTATTGTTACTCTGTGAGCAGTCCCTGTAGTATTGTTACTCTGTGTTCAGTCACAGTAGTATTGTTACTCTGTGTTCAGTCACAGTAGTATTGTTACTCTGTGTTCAGTCCCTGTAGTATTGTTACTCTGTGTTCAGTCCCTGTAGTATTGTTACTCTTTGAGCAGTCCCTGTAGTATTGTTACTCTGTGAGCAGTCCCTGTAGTATTGTTACTCTGTGTTCAGTCCGTGTAGTATTGTTACTCTGTGTTCAGTCACAGTAGTATTGTTACTCTGTGTTCAGTCACAGTAGTATTGTTACTCTGTGTTCAGTCACAGTAGTATTGTTACTCTGTGTTCAGTCACAGTAGTATTGTTACTCTGTGTTCAGTCCCTGTAGTATTGTTACTCTGTGAGCAGTCCCTGTAGTATTGTTACTCTGTGTTCAGTCACAGTAGTATTGTTACTCTGTGTTCAGTCACAGTAGTATTGTTACTCTGTGTTCAGTCACAGTAGTATTGTTACTCTGTGTTCAGTTCACAGTAGTATGTTACTCTGTGTCAGTCACAGTAGTATTGTTACTCTGTGTTTAGTCACAGTAGTATTGTTACTCTGTGTTCAGTCCCTGTGGTATTGTTACTCTGTGTTCAGTCCCTGTAGTATTGTTACTCTGTGTTCAGTCACAGTAGTATTGTTACTCTGTGAGCAGTCCCTGTAGTATTGTTACTCTGTGTTCAGTCACAGTAGTATTGTTACTCTGTGTTCAGTCACAGTAGTATTGTTACTCTGTGAGCAGTCCCTGTAGTATTTGTTACTTTACGAGATGCACGGGGGGGTGAGGTTTGTTGGTTCGGGGATGCTTCCCTCCTGAGAATGTGGAAGTCTTTGAAATGCAGTTTGGAATTCGGGTATGTAAATAGCTCAGGGGCCACAAGCACCAAACCTGCCCAGACACCCCTCGTGGCCCCGGGGCCCCTGACACAGGCACAGCAGGGTCAATCGATTCTCAGCTACAGAAGGTGAGATTCCAAACACACCTTATGCAGAGTAAGATACCCGGGGTCTGCTCCTCACAACTCAGCCCTGCGAACCCCCTGATTAAATGGGACACATCCAGAGAGCCTGCCGGCCACTTTAACCCTATAATGCCTGAGAAGAAGCTGAAACAAACACCGTAAAGGAATCCGAGAGCATCAACACACGCCAGCGAGAGCCTGACAGCACCTGATACCCCCAATGAGCCATGAATCAGTGGATGGATGGATCAGTGGATGGATCAATGTATGGGTGGGTGTATGGATCATTGGATGGATGGATCAGTGGATGGATCAATGTATGGGTTGGCGTATGGATCATTGGATGGATGGATCAATGTATGGGTTGGTATATGGATCATTGGATGGGTGGATCAGTGGATGAATGGATCAGTGGATGGATCAATGTATGGGTGGGTGTATGGATCATTGGATGGGTGGATCAGTGGATGGATCAATGTATGGGTGGGTGTATGGATCATTGGATGGATGGATCAGTGGATGAATGGATCAGTGGATGGATCAATGTATGTATGGGTGTATGTATCATTGGATGGATGGATCAGTGGATGGATGGATCAGTGGATGGATCAATGTATGGGTGGGTGGGTGTATGGATCATTGGATGGATGGATGGATGGATGGATGGAGTGATTGATGGATCATTGGTTGCCTGGATGGATCAGTGGATGGATGGAGTGATTGATCGATCATTGGATGGATGGATCACTGGATGGATGGATCTGTGGATGGAAAGATCCGTGGATGATGGATGGATCAGTGGATGATGGATGGAGCAGTGGATGATGGATGGATGGATCAGTGGATGATGGATGGATCAGTGGATAATGGATGGATAGATGGATGGATGTGTGCATGGATCAGTGGTGAAATGGATCAGTGGAAGGAAGGATGGATCAGTGGCAAGATTAGTGGGTGGATGGAAGGATCAGTCGATGGATGGATGAAGTGATTGATGGATCGGATGGATGGATGGATCAGTGGATGGATAGATCAGTGGATGGATCAATGTATGGGTGGGTGTATGGATCATTGGATGGATGGAACAGTGGATGATGGATGGATGGATCAGTGGATGAAGGATGGATAGATGGATGGATGTTTGCATGGATCAGTGGTGAAATGGATCAGTGGATGGAAGGATGGATCAGTGGCTGGATTAGTGGGTAGATGGAAGGATCAGTGGATGGATGGATGAAGTGATTGATGGATCGGATGGATGATTGGATCAGTGGATGATGGATGGATGGAGTGATTGATCGATCATTGGATGGATGGAACACTGGATGGATGGTTCTGTGAATGGAAAGATCCCTGGATGATGGATGGATGGATCAGTTGATGATGGATGGATGTATCAGTAGATGATGGATGGATAGATGGAAGGACGTGTGCATGGATCAGTGGATAAATAGATCAGTGGATGTAAGGATGGATCAATGGCTGGATGGGTGGATGGATGGATCATTGGATTGATCAGTGGATGATGAATGGATGGATGAGTAGGAAAATGCATGGATGGATCACTGGATGGATCAGTGGATGTTGGATGTATCAGTGGATAAATGGATTGGTGGAAGGATGGATCAGTGGCAGGATGGATGGAGGAGTGGATGAAGGATAGTTCAGTGGCTGGAAGGATGAGTGAATGATAGATGGATAGATCAGTGGCTGATTGGATGGATGGATCAGTGGATGATGGATGGATCAGTGGATCGTTGAATTGATCAGTGGACGATGGATGGATAGATCATTGGATTGATCAGTGGATGATGGATCACAGGGTGGATCAGTGGAAGATGGATCATTAGATGATCAGTGGATGATGGATCATTGGATGGATCAGTGGATGATGGATCATTGGATGGATGGATTATTGGATGGATCAGTGGATGATGGATCATTACATGGATCAGTGAATGATGGATCATTGGATGATCAGTGGATGATGGATCATTGGATGGATCATTGGATGGATCATTGGATGATCAGTGGATGATGGATCATTGGATGGATCAGTGGATGATATATCATTGGATGGATCAGTGAATGATGGATCATTGGATGGATCATTGGATGGATCAGTGGATGATGGATCATTGGATGGATCAGTCGATGATGGATCATTGGATGGATCAGTGAATGATGGATCACTGGATGGATCAGTGGATGATGATCATTAGATGATCATTGGATGGATAAGTGGATGATGGATCATATGATGGACCATTGGATGGATCAGTGGATCATGGATCATTGGATGGATGGATCATTGGATGGATCAGTGGATGATGGATCATTGGATGGATGAATGTTTGGATGGATGATTGGATAGATCAGTGGATGATGGATCATTGGATGGATCAGTGGATGATAGATCATTGGATGGATTATTGGATGGATCTTTGGATGGATCAGTGGATGATGGATCATTAAATGGATAAGTGGATGATGGATCATTGGATGGATCATTGGATGATCAGTGGATGATGGATCATTGGATGGATCAGTGGATGATATATCATTGGATGGATCAGTGGATGATGGATCATTGAATGGATCACTGGATGATGGATCATTGGATGGATCAGGGGATGATGGAGCATTGGATGGATCAGTGGATGATGGATCATTGGATGATCAGTGAATAATGGATCACTGGATGGATGAATGATTGGATGGGTCAGTGGATGATAGATCATTGGATGGATCTTTGGATGGATCAGTGGATGATGGATGTATAAGTGGATAAATGGATTGGTGGATGGATGGATCAGTGGCAGGAAGGATGAGTGGATGATGGATGGATGGATCAGTGGCTGGATGGATGGAGGAGTGGATGAAGGATAGTTCAGTGGCTGGAAGGATGAGTGAATGATAGATGGATAGATCAGTGGCTGATTGGATGGATGGATCAGTGGATCGTTGAATTGATCAGTGGACGATGGATGGATAGATCATTGGATTGATCAGTGGATGATGGATCACAGGGTGGATCAGTGGAAGATGGATCATTAGATGATCAGTGGATGATGGATCATTGGATGGATCAGTGGATGATGGATCATTGGATGGATGGATCAGTGGATGATGGATCATTAAATGGATCAGTGGATGATGGATCACTGGATGATCAGTGGATGATGGATCATTGGATGGATCAGTGGATGATATATCATTGGATGGATCAGTGAATGATGGATCATTGGATGGATCATTGGATGGATCAGTGGATGATGGATCATTGGATGGATCAGTCGATGATGGATCATTGGATGGATCAGTGAATGATGGATCACTGGATGGATCAGTGGATGATGATCATTAGATGATCATTGGATGGATCAGTGGATGATGGATCATTGGATGGATGGATCATTGGATGGATCAGTGGATGATGGATCATTGGATGGATGAATGTTTGGATGGATGATTGGATAGATCAGTGGATGATGGATCATTGGATGGATCAGTGGATGATGGATCATTAAATGGATCAGTGGATGATGGATCATTGGATGGATGATTGGATAGATCAGTGGATGATGGATCATTGGATGGATCAGTGGATGAAAGATCATTGGATGGATTATTGGATGGATCTTTGGATGGATCAGTGGATGATGGATCATTGGATGGATCAGTGGATGATGGATCATTGGATGGATCAGTGGATGATGGAGCATTGGATGGATCAGTGGATGATGGGTCATTGGATGATCAGTGAATAATGGATCACTGGATGGATGAATGATTGGATGGATCAGTGGATGATAGATCATTGGATGGATCTTTGAAAGAAGGATCATTGGATGGATCATTGGATGATCAGTGGATGATGGATCATATGATGATGATTGGATGGATCAGTGGATGATAGATGATTGAATGGATCAGTGGATGATGGATCATTGGATGGATCAGTGGATGATGGATCATTGGATGTATCAGTGGATGATGGATCATTGGATGGATCAATGTATGATCAGTGAATGATGGATCATTGGAAGGATGAATGATTGGATGGATGATTGGAGGTATCAGTGGATGATAGATCATTGGATCATATGATGGATCATATGATGGATCATTGGATGGATCAGTGGATCATGGATCATTGGATGGATGGATCATTGGACGGATCAGTGGATGATGGATCATTGGATGGATGAATGATTGGATGGATGATTGGATGGATCAGTGGATGATAGATCATCCATCCAATGATCCATCATCCATTGATCTATCCAATGATCCATCATCCACTGATCCATCTAATGATCCATCATCCACTGATCCATCCAAAGATCCATCCAATGATCCATCTAATGATCCATCATCCACTGATCCATCCAATGATCCATCATCCACTGATCCATCCAATGATCTATCATCTACTGATCCATCCAATCATCCATCCAATCATTTATCCATCCAATCATCCATCATCCACTGATCCATCCAATCATCCATCCATCCATCCATCCAATGATCCATCATCCACTGATCCATCCAGTGATCCATCATTCACTGATCATCCAATCATCCACTGATCCATCCAATCATCCACTGATCCATCCAATGCTCCATCATCCACTGATCCATCCAATGATCCATCATCCACTGATCCATCCAAAGATCCATCCAATGATCCATCCAATGATCCATCATCCACTGATCCATCCAATGATCCATCATCCACTGATCCATCCAATGATCTATCATCCACTGATCCATCCAATCATCCATCCAATCATTCATCCATCCAATCATCCATCATCCACTGATTCATCCAATGATCCATCCATCCAATGATCCATCATCCACTGATCCATCCAATGATCCATCATATGATCCATCATCCACTGATACATCCAATCATTCACTGATCATCCAATGATCCATCATCCACTGATCCATCCAAAGCTCCATCATCCACTGATCCATCCAATGATCCATCATCCACTGATCATCCAATGATCCATCCAATGATCCATCAGATGGATCATTGGATAGATCAGTGGATGATGGATCATTGGATGGATCATTGGATGGATCAGTGGAGGATGGATCATTGGATGGATCATTGGATGGATCATTGGATGATCAGTGAATGATGGATCAATGGATCAGTGGATGATGGATCAGTGGAAGATGCATCATTGGAAGGATGGATCAGTTGATGATAGATCATTGGATGGATCATTGGATGATCAGTGGATGATGGATCATTGGATGGATCAGTGGATGATGTATCATTGGATGGATCAGTGGATGATGGATCAGTTGATGATGGATCATTGAATGGATCAGTGGATGGATGGATAGGTGTGTGGATCATGGATCATTGGATTGATCAGTGGATGGATGGATGAGTGGGTGAATCAGTGGATGATGGATCATTGGTTAGATCAGTGGATGATGGATCATTGGATAGAACAGTGGATGATGGATCAGTGGATGATAAATCAGTGCATTTATTATTATTATTATTCTTTATTTATAAAGCGCCAGCATATTCCGCAGCGCTGTACAATAAGCACAGTATAGACAGGGTTACAATACATTGAACAACATTTGACAAACAGTACAGGAGGAGATGAGGGCCCTATTCCCGTAGGAACTCACAATCTGGGAGGGTTGGGGTTGGAAACAGGAGGAGAGGACTGTAAGGTGAGAGTGATTGATGGTTGTGTCAGTGAGTTGGGGGTAGGCTTCCCTAAATAGGAACGTTTTTAAGGGAGCGTTTGAAGGAAGAGAAGTTAGGGGAAAGTCTGACAGTACGAGGGAGAGCGTTCCAGAGAGTGGGGGCTGCGCGTGAGAAATCCTGCAGTCTATCATGGGAGAGGTGATGCGGGGAGAAGCTAGGCGCAGGTCACTGTTTGACCTTAGGGAGCGGGCCGGGGTGTATTTGGTGATTAGTGAGGACAGGTAGTGGGGAGCTGAGTTAGTGAGGGTTTTGTAGGTAAGGATAAGGATTTTGAACTTAATTCTGCAATGGTTGGGGAGCCAGTGAAGGGACTCGCAGAGGGGAGCGGCAGAGACAGAGCGGCGGGTGAGGTGAATTAGCCTGGCGGAGGCGTTCAGGATGGATTGTAGGGGGGAGAGGTGGGACAGAGGGAGGCCAGATAAGAGATTATTGCAATAGTCGAGTCAGGAGATTACCAGGGCGTGTATGAGTTGTTTTGTGGCGACACGCCCTGGATGGATGGATGGATCATTGGATGAATCAGTGCATGATGGATTATTGGATGGATCAGCAGATGATAGATCAGTGGATGATGGATCAGTGGATGGATCGTTGGATGATGTATCATTGGATGGATCAGTGGATGATGTATCATTGAATCAGTGGATGATGGATCATTGGATGGATCAGTGGATGATGGATCATTGAATCAGTGGATGATGGATCATTGGATGGATCAGTGGATGATGGATCAGTGGATGGATGTATCGATGGATGGCTGGGTGGACCATGGATCATTGAATGGATCAGTGAATGATGGATCAATGGATCAGTGGATGATGTATCAGTGGATGATGGATCATTGGATGGATGCATCACTGGATGGATCAGTGGAAGATGGATCATTGGATGGATGCATCAGTGGACGATGGATCATTGGATGGAACATTGGATGATCAGTGGATGATGGATCATTGGATGGATCAGTGGATGATGGATCAGTGGATGATGGATCATTGGATCAATGGATGGATGGATGGGTGAATCAGTGGATGGATGGATGGATGGGTGAATCAGTGGATGATGGATCATTGGATGGATCATTGGATGATCAGTGGATGATGGATCATTGGATGGGTGAATCGATGGATGGATGGATGGGTGAATCATTGGATGATCAGTGGATGATGGATCATTGGATGATCAGTGGATGATGGATCATTGGATGGATCAGTGGATGATGGATCAGTGGATGATGGATCAGTGGATCAGTGGATGATGGATCAGTGGATGATGGATCATTGAATCGATGGATGGATGGGTGAATCAGTGGATGGATGGGTGAATCAGTGGATGATGGATCATTGGATGGATCATTGATGATCAGTGGATGATGGATTCATTGGATAGGTTGAATCGATGATGGATGATGGATGGATGGATGTATCAGTGGATGATGGATCATTGGATGGATCAGTGGATGATGGATCATTGGATGGATCAGTGGATGATGGATCATTGGATGGATCAGTGGATGATGGAGCATTGGATGGATCAGTGGATGATGGATCATTGGATGATCAGTGGATGATGGATCACTGGATGGATCAGTGGATGATGGATCATTAGATGATCAGTGAATGATGGATGATTGGATGGATCAGTGGATGATGGATCATTGGATTGATGGATCATTGGATGGATCAGTGGAAGATGGATCATTGGACGGATAGATCATTGGCTGGATCAGTGGATGATGGATCATTAAATGGATCAGAGGATGATGGATCATTGGATGGATCATTGGATAATCAGTGGATGATGGATCATTGGATGGATAAGTGGATGATGTATCATTGGATGGATCAGTGGATGATGGATCATTGGATGGATCATTGGATAGATCAGTGGATGCGGGATCATTGGATTATCAATGGATGATGGATCACTGGATGGATCAGTGGATGATGGATCATTAGATGATCAGTGGATGATGGATTTTTGGATGGATCAGTGGATGATGGATCATTGGATGGATCAGTGGATGATGGATCAGTGGATGATGGATCAGTGAATGATGAATCATTGGATGGATCATTGGATGGATCAGTGGATGATGTATCATTGGATGGATCAGTGGATGATGGATCATTGGATCAGTGGATGATGGATCAGTGGATGATGGATCATTGAATCAATGGATGGATGGATGGGTGAATCAGTGGATGGATGAGTGAATCAGTGGATGATGGATCATTGGATGGATCATTGGATGATCAGTGGATGATGGATCATTGGATAGGTGAATCGATGGATGGATGGATGGATGGGTGAATCAGTGGATGATGGATCATTGGATGGATCAGTGGATGATGGATCATTGGATGGATCAGTGGATGATGGATCATTGGAAGGATCAGTGGATGATGGAGCATTGGATGGAACAGTGGATGATGGATCATTGGATGATCAGTGGATGATGGATCACTGGATGGATCAGTGGATGATGGATCATTAGATGATCAGTGAATGATGGATGATTGGATGGATCAGTGGATGATGGATCATTGGATTGATGGATCATTGGATGGATCAGTGGAAGATGGATCATTGGACGGATAGATCATTGGCTGGATCAGTGGATGATGGATCATTAAATGGATCAGAGGATGATGGATCATTGGATGGATCATTGGATAATCAGTGGATGATGGATCATTGGATGGATAAGTGGATGATGTATCATTGGATGGATCAGTGGATGATGGATCATTGGATGGATCATTGGATAGATCAGTGGATGCGGGATCATTGGATTATCAATGGATGATGGATCACTGGATGGATCAGTGGATGATGGATCATTGGATGGATCAGTGGATGATGGATCAGTGGATGATGGATTATTAAATGGATCAGTGGATGATGGATCATTTGATGGATCATTGGATAATCAGTAGATGATGGATCATTGGATGGATCAGTGGATGATGTATCATTGGATGGATCAGTGGATGATGGATCATTGGATGGATCATTCGATGGATCAGTGGATGCTGGATCATTGGATTATCAGTGGATGATGGATCACTGGATGGATCAGTGGATGATGGATCATTAGATGATCATTGGATGGATGGATCATGGATGGATCAGTGGATGATGGATCATTGGATGGATGAATGATTGGATGGATCAGTGGATGATAGATCATTGGATGGATCAGTGGATGATGGATGATTGGATGGATCAGTGGATGATGGATCATTGGATGGATGATTGGATGGATCAGTGGATGCTGGATCATTGGATGGATCCGTGGATAATGGATCATTGGATGGATGATTGGATGGATCATTGGATAGCAAAGTCCAGCTGGATGATAGGAATGAGCTTCACTCTGCAAGGGCCTGTTGCAAACACTGACTGAGTATGGGGTGTGTGCTGGAAGAGAAATCAAGATTGCAAAAAGCATCAGATTGGGTTGAAATTGTCCAGGAACGTAAGGGGGAGTTTGTAGGGGGCAATAAAAGTTAAGGTTCGTTGAACAGGACATTTGGGCAGAATTGCAGATTTAGAGCAAATGGGTAGAAAATGTAGAAGGGAGAGGAATGCAGAATTCAGATAGCAGAGCTTTCTCTGTGACACTGTATAAATATATATATACACCCCCACACGCAGAGCTTTCTCTGTGACACTGTATAAATATATATACACCCCCACACGCAGAGCTTTCTCTGTGACACTGTATAAATATATATACACCCTCACGCGCAGAGCTTTCTCTGTGACACTGTATAAATATATATTACACCCTCACACGCAGAGCTTTCTCTGTGACACTGTATAAATATATATACACCCTCACACGCAGAGCTTTCTCTGTGACACTGTATAAATATATATACACCCCCACACGCAGAGCTTTCTCTGTGACACTGTATAAATATATATACACCCTCACACGCAGAGCTTTCTCTGTGACACTGTATAAATATATATACACCCCCACACGCAGAGCTTTCTCTGTGACACTGTATAAATATATATACACCCTCACACGCAGAGCTTTCTCTGTGACACTGTATAAATATATATACACCCCCACACGCAGAGCTTTCTCTGTGACACTGTATAAATATATATACACCCTCACACGCAGAGCTTTCTCTGTGACACTGTATAAATATATATATACACCCTCACACGCAGAGCTTTCTCTGTGACACTGTATAAATATATATACACCCTCACGCGCAGAGCTTTCTCTGTGACACTGTATAAATATATATATACACCCTCACACGCAGAGCTTTCTCTGTGACACTGTATAAATATATATACACCCCCACACGCAGAGCTTTCTCTGTGACACTGTATAAATATTTATACACCCTCACGCGCAGAGCTTTCTCTGTGACACTGTATAAATATATATATACACCCTCACGCGCAGAGCTTTCTCTGTGACACTGTATAAATATATATATACACCCTCACACGCAGAGCTTTCTCTGTGACACTGTATAAATATATATATACACCCCCACACGCAGAGCTTTCTCTGTGACACTGTATAAATATATATACACCCTCACACGCAGAGCTTTCTCTGTGACACTGTATAAATATATATACACCCCCACACGCAGAGCTTTCTCTGTGACACTGTATAAATATATATACACCCTCACATGCAGAGCTTTCTCTGTGACACTGTATAAATATATATACTCCCCCTACACACAGAGCTTTCTCTGTGACACTGTATAAATATATATACACCCTCACATGCAGAGCTTTCTCTGTGACACTGTATAAATATATATACACCTCCTACACGCAGAGCTTTCTCTGTGACACTGTATAAATATATATATACCCCCCTACACGCGCAGAGCTTTCTCTGTGACACTGTATAAATATATATACACCCTCACACGCAGAGCTTTCTCTGTGACACTGTATAAAATTATATACACCCTCACACGCAGAGCTTTCTCTGTGACACTGTATAAATATATATACACCCTCACACGCAGAGCTTTCTCTGTGACACTGTATAAATATATATACTCCCCTACACACAGAGCTTTCTCTGTGACACTGTATAAAATATATATACACCCTCCTACACGCAGAGCTTTCTCTGTGACACTGTATAAATATATATACACCCCCACACGCAGAGCTTTCTCTGTGACACTGTATAAATATATATACACCCTCACACGCAGAGCTTTCTCTGTGACACTGTATAAATATATATACACCCTCCTACACGCAGAGCTTTCTCTGTGACACTGTATAAATATATATACACCCTCACACGCAGAGCTTTCTCTGTGACACTGTATAAATATATATACTCCCCCTACACACAGAGCTTTCTCTGTGACACTGTATAAATATATATACACCCTCACATGCAGAGCTTTCTCTGTGACACTGTATAAATATATATACACCCTCCTACACGCAGAGCTTTCTCTGTGACACTGTATAAATATATATACACCCCCACACACAGAGCTTTCTCTGTGACACTGTATAAATATATATACACCCCCACACGCAGAGCTTTCTCTGTGACACTGTATAAATATATATATATACACCCTCACGCGCAGAGCTTTCTCTGTGACACTGTATAAATATATATATACACCCCCACACGCAGAGCTTTCTCTGTGACACTGTATAAATATATATACACCCTCACATGCAGAGCTTTCTCTGTGACACTGTATAAATATATATACACCCCCACATGCAGAGCTTTCTCTGTGACACTGTATAAATATATATATACACCCCCACACGCAGAGCTTTCTCTGTGACACTGTATAAAATATATAACACCCTCACATGCAGAGCTTTCTCTGTGACACTGTATAAATATATATACACCCCCACACGCAGAGCTTTCTCTGTGACACTGTATAAATATATAATACCCCCCTACACGCAGAGCTTTCTCTGTGACACTGTATAAATATATATACACCCTCACATGCAGAGCTTTCTCTGTGACACTGTATAAATATATATACACCCCCACATGCAGAGCTTTCTCTGTGACACTGTATAAATATATATACACCCTCACACGCAGAGCTTTCTCTGTGACACTGTATAAATATATATACACCCTCACATGCAGAGCTTTCTCTGTGACACTGTATAAATATATATACACCCCCACATGCAGAGCTTTCTCTGTGACACTGTATAAATATATATACACCCTCACACGCAGAGCTTTCTCTGTGACACTGTATAAATATATATACACCCTCACATGCAGAGCTTTCTCTGTGACACTGTATAAATATATATACACCCCCACATGCAGAGCTTTCTCTGTGACACTGTATAAATATATATACACCCTCACACGCAGAGCTTTCTCTGTGACACTGTATAAATATATATACTCCCCCCACACGCAGAGCTTTCTCTGTGACACTGTAAAATATTTATACACCCTCACGCGCAGAGCTTTCTCTGTGACACTGTATAAATATATATACACCCTCACGCGCAGAGCTTTCTCTGTGACACTGTATAAAATATATATACACCCTCAACGCAGAGCTTTCTCTGTGACACTGTATAAATATATATACACCCCCACACGCAGAGCTTTCTCTGTGACACTGTATAAATATATATACACCCTCACATGCAGAGCTTTCTCTGTGACACTGTATAAATATATATACTCCCCCTACACACAGAGCTTTCTCTGTGACACTGTATAAATATATATACACCCTCACATGCAGAGCTTTCTCTGTGACACTGTATAAATATATATACACCCTCCTACACGCAGAGCTTTCTCTGTGACACTGTATAAATATATATATACCCCCCTACACGCGCAGAGCTTTCTCTGTGACACTGTATAAATATATATACACCCTCACACGCAGAGCTTTCTCTGTGACACTGTATAAATATATATACACCCTCACACGCAGAGCTTTCTCTGTGACACTGTATAAATATATATACACCCTCCTACACGCAGAGCTTTCTCTGTGACACTGTATAAATATATATATACCCCCCTACACGCGCAGAGCTTTCTCTGTGACACTGTATAAATATATATACACCCTCACACGCAGAGCTTTCTCTGTGACACTGTATAAATATATATACACCCTCACACGCAGAGCTTTCTCTGTGACACTGTATAAATATATATACACCCTCACACGCAGAGCTTTCTCTGTGACACTGTATAAATATATATACACCCTCACACGCAGAGCTTTCTCTGTGACACTGTATAAATATATATACACCCTCACATGCAGAGCTTTCTCTGTGACACTGTATAAATATATATACACCCTCCTACACGCAGAGCTTTCTCTGTGACACTGTATAAATATATATACACCCCCACACGCAGAGCTTTCTCTGTGACACTGTATAAATATATATACACCCTCACACGCAGAGCTTTCTCTGTGACACTGTATAAATATATATACACCCTCCTACACGCAGAGCTTTCTCTGTGACACTGTATAAATATATATACTCCCTCCTACACGCAGAGCTTTCTCTGTGACACTGTATAAAATATATATACACCCCACACGCAGAGCTTTCTCTGTGACACTGTATAAATATATATATATACACCCTCACGCGCAGAGCTTTCTCTGTGACACTGTATAAATATATATATACACCCCCACACGCAGAGCTTTCTCTGTGACACTGTATAAATATATATACACCCTCACACGCAGAGCTTTCTCTGTGACACTGTATAAAATATATATACACCCCCACAGCAGAGCTTTCTCTGTGACACTGTATAAAATATATATACACCCTCACACGCAGAGCTTTCTCTGTGACACTGTAAAATATATATACACCCCCACACGCAGAGCTTTCTCTGTGACACTGTATAAATATATATACACCCCCACACGCAGAGCTTTCTCTGTGACACTGTATAAATATATACACCCTCACACGCAGAGCTTTCTCTGTGACACTGTATAAATATATATACACCCCCACATGCAGAGCTTTCTCTGTGACACTGTATAAATATAAATACACCCTCACATGCAGAGCTTTCTCTGTGACACTGTATAAATATATATACACCTCACATGCAGAGCTTTCTCTGTGACACTGTATAAATATATATACACCCTCACACGCAGAGCTTTCTCTGTGACACTGTATAAATATATATACACCCCCACATGCAGAGCTTTCTCTGTGACACTGTATAAATATATATACACCCCCACATGCAGAGCTTTCTCTGTGACACTGTATAAATATAAATACACCCTCACATGCAGAGCTTTCTCTGTGACACTGTATAAATATATATACACCCTCACATGCAGAGCTTTCTCTGTGACACTGTATAAATATATATACACCCCACATGCAGAGCTTTCTCTGTGACACTGTATAAATATATATACACCCTCACACGCAGAGCTTTCTCTGTGACACTGTATAAATATATATACACCCTCACATGCAGAGCTTTCTCTGTGACACTGTATAAATATATATACACCCCCACATGCAGAGCTTTCTCTGTGACACTGTATAAATATATATACACCCTCACACGCAGAGCTTTCTCTGTGACACTGTATAAATATATATACTCCCCCTACACGCAGAGCTTTCTCTGTGACACTGTATAAATATATATACACCCTCACACGCAGAGCTTTCTCTGTGACACTGTATAAATATATATATACACCCCCACACGCAGAGCTTTCTCTGTGACACTGTATAAATATATATACTCCCCCTACACGCAGAGCTTTCTCTGTGACACTGTATAAATATATATACACCCTCACACGCAGAGCTTTCTCTGTGACACTGTATAAATATATATACACCCCCACACGCAGAGCTTTCTCTGTGACACTGTATAAATATATATACACCCTCACATGCAGAGCTTTCTCTGTGACACTGTATAAATATATATACACCCCCACACGCAGAGCTTTCTCTGTGACACTGTATAAATATATATATACACCCTCACACGCAGAGCTTTCTCTGTGACACTGTATAAATATATATACACCCCCACACGCAGAGCTTTCTCTGTGACACTGTATAAATATATATACACCCTCACATGCAGAGCTTTCTCTGTGACACTGTATAAATATATATACTCCCCCTACACGCAGAGCTTTCTCTGTGACACTGTATAAATATATATACACCCTCACACGCAGAGCTTTCTCTGTGACACTGTATAAATATATATACTCCCCCTACACGCAGAGCTTTTTCTGTGACACTGTATAAATATATATATATACCCCCACACGCAGAGCTTTCTCTGTGACACTGTATAAATATATATACACCCCCACACGCAGAGCTTTCTCTGTGACACTGTATAAATATATATATACACCCCCTACACGCAGAGCTTTCTCTGTGACACTGTATAAATATATATACACCCTCACACGCAGAGCTTTCTCTGTGACACTGTATAAATATATATACACCCCACACGCAGAGCTTTCTCTGTGACACTGTATAAATATATATATACACCCCCACACGCAGAGCTTTCTCTGTGACACTGTATAAATATATATACACCCTCACACGCAGAGCTTTCTCTGTGACACTGTATAAAAATATATATACACCCCCACACGCAGAGCTTTCTCTGTGACACTGTATAAATATATATATACCCCCCTACACGCAGAGCTTTCTCTGTGACACTGTATAAATATATATATACTCCCCCCCGCGCGCAGAGCTTTCTCTGTGACACTGTATAAATATATATACACCCTCACACGCAGAGCTTTCTCTGTGACACTGTATAAATATATATATATACTCCCCCTACACGCAGAGCTTTCTCTGTGACACTGTATAAATATATATATACACCCTCACACGCAGAGCTTTCTCTGTGACACTGTATAAATATATATACACCCTCACGCGCAGAGCTTTCTCTGTGACACTGTATAAATATATATATACACCCCCACACGCAGAGCTTTCTCTGTGACACTGTATAAATATATATACACCCCCGCGCGCAGAGCTTTCTCTGTGACACTGTATAAATATATATATACACCCCCACACGCAGAGCTTTCTCTGTGACACTGTATAAATATATATACACCCCCACACGCAGAGCTTTCTCTGTGACACTGTATAAATATATATACCCTCACGCGCAGAGCTTTCTCTGTGACACTGTATAAATATATATATACACCCCCACACGCAGAGCTTTCTCTGTGACACTGTATAAATATATATACACCCTCACATGCAGAGCTTTCTCTGTGACACTGTATAAATATATATACACCCTCACATGCAGAGCTTTCTCTGTGACACTGTATAAATATATATATACACCCTCACGCGCAGAGCTTTCTCTGTGACACTGTATAAATATATATACACCCTCACATGCAGAGCTTTCTCTGTGACACTGTATAAATATATATACACCCTCACACGCAGAGCTTTCTCTGTGACACTGTATAAATATATATACACCCCCACACGCAGAGCTTTCTCTGTGACACTGTATAAATATATATACCCTCACATGCAGAGCTTTCTCTGTGACACTGTATAAATATATATACACCCTCACATGCAGAGCTTTCTCTGTGACACTGTATAAATATATATACACCCTCCTACACGCAGAGCTTTCTCTGTGACACTGTATAAATATATATTACACCCCCACACGCAGAGCTTTCTCTGTGACACTGTATAAATAATATACCCTCAC
The DNA here is from genome assembly GCA_009667805.1 of Leptobrachium leishanense. Taxonomy (NCBI): domain Eukaryota; kingdom Metazoa; phylum Chordata; class Amphibia; order Anura; family Megophryidae; genus Leptobrachium; species Leptobrachium leishanense. The sequence continues at coordinate 25,652 of RXON01002828.1, read as the reverse complement.
ATGCAGAGCTTTCTCTGTGACACTGTATAATATATATACACCCTCACAAGCAGAGCTTTCTCTGTGACACTGTATAAATATACATACACCCTCACACGCAGAGCTTTCTCTGTGACACTGTATAAATATATATACACCCTCACATGCAGAGCTTTCTCTGTGACACTGTATAAATATATATATATATACCCCCCTACACGCGCAGAGCTTTCTCTGTGACACTGTATAAACATATATATACACCCCCACACGCAGAGCTTTCTCTGTGACACTGTATAAATATATATACACCCTCACATGCAGAGCTTTCTCTGTGACACTGTATAAATATATATATACACCCTCACACGCAGAGCTTTCTCTGTGACACTGTATAAATATATATACACCCTCACGCGCAGAGCTTTCTCTGTGACACTGTATAAAAATATATATACACCCTCACACGCAGAGCTTTCTCTGTGACACTGTATAAATATATATACACCCTCACACGCAGAGCTTTCTCTGTGACACTGTATAAATATATATATACACCCTCACACGCAGAGCTTTCTCTGTGACACTGTATAAATATATATATACACCCTCACGCGCAGAGCTTTCTCTGTGACACTGTATAAATATATATATACACCCTCACACGCAGAGCTTTCTCTGTGACACTGTATAAATATATATATATACCCCCCTACACGCGCAGAGCTTTCTCTGTGACACTGTATAAATATATATATACACCCTCACACGCAGAGCTTTCTCTGTGACACTTTTTAAAAACTGAGACAAAAAACAAGAAAAAAATACAAGAAAAAACAGGAAGTTGAGGAACGTGCGGTGAATGCAAGAGACACACCTGATCTGCGTATTACACACACCGAGATACACTAATACACAGGGAGAATACAGTATATAGAGAGGAGGGGTGTTACCTGTAGAGCTGACACTCTAATACACAGGGAGGATATAAACACCATATTGCCAAAAGTATTGGCTCACCCATCCAAATAATCAGCATCAGGTGTTCCAATCACTTCCATGGCCACAGGTGTATAAAATCAAGCACCTAGGCACGCAGACTGTTTTTACAAACATTTGTGAAAGAATGGGTCGCTCTCAGGAGCTCAGTGAATTCCAGCGTGGAGCTGTGATAGGTTGATGCCACCTGTGCAACAAATCCAGTCGTGAAATTTCCTCACTCCTAAATATTCCACAGTCACCTGTCAGCTGTATTATAAGAAGGTGGAAGTGTTTGGGAACGACAGCAACTCAGCCACGAAGTGGTAGGCCACGTAAACTGACGGAGCGGGGTCAGCAGATGCTGAGGCACATAGTGCGAAGAGGTCGCCAACTTTCTGCAGAGTCAATCGCTACAGACCTCCAAACTTCATGTGGCCTTCAGATTAGCTCAAGAACAGTGCGCAGAGAGCTTCATGGAATGGGTTTCCATGGCCGAGCAGCTGCATCCAAGCCATACATCACCAAGTGCAATGCAAAGTGTCAGATGCAGTGGTGTAAAGCACGCCGCCACTGGACTCTAGAGCAGTGAAGACGTGTTCTCTGGAGTGACGAATCATGCTTCTCCATCTGGCAATCTGATGGACGAGTCTGGGTTTGGCGGTTGCCAGGAGAACGGTACTTGTGTTAACTGCATTGTGCCAAGTGTAAAGTTTGGTGGAGGAGGGGGGGATTATGGTGTGGGGTTGTTTTTCAGGAGCTGGACTTGGCCCCTTAGTTCCAGTGAAAGGAACTCTGAATGCTTCAGCATACCAAGACATTATGGACAATTCCATGCTCCCAACTTTGTGGGAACAGTTTGGAGCTGGCCCCTTCCTCTTCCAACATGACTGTGCACCAGTGCTCAAAGCAAAGTCCATAAAGACATGGATGACAGAGTCTGGTGTGGATGAACTTGACTGGCCTGCACAGAGTCCTGACCTCAACCCGATAGAACACCTTTGGGATGAATTAGAGCGGAGACTGAGAGCCAGGCCTTCTCGTCCAACATCAGTGTGTGACCTCACAAATGCGCTTCTAGAAGAATGGTCAAAAATTCCCATAAACACACTCCTAAACCTTGTGGAGAGCCTTCCCAGAAGAGCTGAAGCTGTTATAGCTGCAAAGGGTGGAGCGACACTGTAATCTATACCAGCAAACCAAATTATTATTATTATTATTCTTTATTTATAAAGCGCCAGCATATTCCGCAGCGCTGTACAATAAGCACAGTATAGACAGGGTTACAATACATTGAACAACATTTGACAAACAGTACAGGAGGAGATGAGGGCCCTATTCCCGTAGGAACTCACAATCTGGGAGGGTTGGGGTTGGAAACAGGAGGAGAGGACTGTAAGGTGAGAGTGATTGATGGTTGCGTCAGTGAGTTGGGGGGTCGGCTTCCCTAAATAGGAATGTTTAAGGGAGCGTTTGAAGGAAGAGAAGTTAGGGGAAAGTCTGACAGTACGAGGGAGAGCGTTCCAGAGAGTGGGGGCTGCGCGTGAGAAATCCTGCAGTCTATCATGGAAGAGGTGATGCGGGGAGAAGCTAGGCGCAGGTCACTGTTTGACCTTAGGGAGCGGGCTGGGGTGTGTTTTGGTGATTAGTGAGGACAGGTAGTGGGGAGCTGAGTTAGTGAGGGTTTTGTAGGTAAGGATAAGGATTTTGAACTTAATTCTGCAGTGGTTGGGGAGCCAGTGAAGGGACTCGCAGAGGGGAGCGGCAGAGACAGAGCGGCGGGTGAGGTGAATTAGCCTGGCGGAGGCGTTCAGGATGGATTGTAGGGGGAAGAGGTGGGACAGAGGGAGGCCAGATAAGAGATTATTGCAATAGTCGAGTCGGGAGATTACCAGGGCGTGTATGAGTTGTTTTGTGGTGACAGCGGTAAGAAATGGCCGAATTCTGGAAATATTACGCAGTTGGTATCGGCAGGAGGAGGAAAGAGACTTGATGTGGGGGATGAAGGAAAGAGCAGAGTCAAGTGTAACTCCAAGGCAGCGAACTTGGTTTGATGGGGAGATGGTGATACCCTCCACCGTGATAGAGAAATCAGGAGGTGGGGAGGCATTGGAGCGAGGAATAAGTAGGAGCTCAGTCTTTGACATGTTGATCTTTAGGTGGTGGGAGGCCATCCAGGAGGAGATGCCAGATAAACAGTCACTGACTTTTGAAAGGACAGGGGGAGAGAGATCAGGGGTAGAGAGGTAGATCTGAGTGTCATCAGCGTAGAGGTGGTAATTAAAGCCAAAGCTGTTGATGATTTTGCCCAGAGAGGAGGTGTAGATGGAAAAGAGCAGAGGACCAAGAACAGAGCCTTGAGGTACACCAACAGATAGAGGCAATGAAGAGGAGGAGTTACCAGCAAAGGACACACAGAAGGACCTGTTGGATAAATAGGAGTCAACCCAAGCGAGTGCAGTGTCACTGAGACCCAGAGAGTTGAGGGTCTGTAGAAGGAGGGGGTGGTCAACAGTGTCAAAAGCAGCCGAGAGGTCAAGCAGGATGAGAATAGAATAGTGGCCGTGTTTTTTAGCAGTTAGGAGGTCGTTGGTGACTTTGGTGAGGGCAGTTTCAGTTGAGTGTAGGGGACGGAAGCCAGATTGCAGGGGGTCAAGTAGGGAATTGGAGGACAGGAAGAGGGAGAGGCGGTTGAAGACTAGTTTTTCTAAGAGCTTAGAGGTAAAGGGAAGCAGGGATACAGGGCGGTAGTTGGATGGAGAGTTGGGATCGAGGGATGGTTTCTTTAGTAAAGGGGTAACTAGCGCGTGTTTGAAGGCGGATGGAGGCCGCGCTGCAAGAACAATTCACAGAGGTAGAAAAGTGGATCAAACACAACAAACTTTTTTTAAATAATGACAAAACTGTAACGATGCTCTTTGGAACAAAACCTAAGCTACACAAATTGCAAAACCCCCATCTATGTGTTGGGACAAAATCAAATGGCACGCTGACCACAGTCACTTCTCTCAAATATCTAGGTATGTGGTTAGACCCAAATCTATCCTTTGGCCCCCACATCGAAAAACTCTCATCTAAACTTTACCTCAAACTAGGTGCCCTGTACAGAAACAAATCCTGCCTGAGCCCCGCGGTAACAAAGCAGATTGTACAACAAATGCTTATGCCAGCCATTGAATACGGAGATGTAGTGTATGCAGCCGCCCCACAAACACACCTTCATAAACTTACTACATTGTATAACTCATTCTGCCGCTTTGTGCTACAATGTAACTACATGACCCACCATTGTGACATGTTAAAAGAACTAAACTGGCCATCGCTGGAATCTAGACGCACTCTTCACCTTTCCAACCTGGTGTTTAAGAGCTTTTCTGGGAAGCTACCACCCTACCTGAATAGGCTGCTTCCCCCAGCAGCTCCCTCATCCTATAACCTCCGATCCAGGACCAGCACCTTACTTGCAATACCACAATACAAAAAGAAAATGGCTCGATCCTCATTTTCCTACAAAGCACCGCAGTTATGGAATAACCTCCCAGACACCGTCAAATCTTCTACCAGTCTTAAGTCACTCAAGAGCTCCTTACTAACATACCTCAATACAGAATGCACCTGTAAACATGTAACACAGTGACTATATACAGAATGCACCTGTAAACATGTAACACAGTGACTATATACAGAATGCACCTGTAAACATGTAACATAGTGACTATATACAGAATGTACCTGTAAACATGTAACACAGTGACTATATACAGAATGTACCTGTAAACATGTAACACAGTGACTATATACAGAATGCACCTGTAAACATGTAACATAATGACTATATACAGAATGCACCTGTAAACATGTAACACAGTGACTATATACAGAATGCACCTGTAAACATGTAACATAGTGACTATATACAGAATGCACCTGTAAACATGTAACACAGTGACTATATACAGAATGCACCTGTAAACATGTAACATAGTGACTATATACAGAATGCACCTGTAAACATGTAACACAGTGACTATATACAGAATGCACCTGTAAACATGTAACACAGTGACTATATACAGAATGCACCTGTAAACATGTAACATAGTGACTATATACAGAATGCACCTGTAAACATGTAACACAGTGACTATATACAGAATGCACCTGTAAACATGTAACACAGTGACTATATACAGAATGCACCTGTAAACATGTAACACAGTGACTATATACAGAATGCACCTGTAAACATGTAACACAGTGACTATATACAGAATGCACCTGTAAACATGTAACACAGTGACTATATACAGAATGCACCTGTAAACATGTAACATAATGACTATATACAGAATGCACCTGTAAACATGTAACATAATGACTATATACAGAATGCGCCTGTAAACATGTAACACAGTGACTATATACAGAATGCACCTGTAAACATGTAACACAGTGACTATATACAGAATGCACCTGTAAACATGTAACATAGTGACTATATACAGAATGTACCTGTAAACATGTAACACAGTGACTATATACAGAATGCACCTGTAAACATGTAACATAGTGACTATATACAGAATGCACCTGTAAACATGTAACATAGTGACTATATACAGAATGCACCTGTAAACATGTAACACAGTGACTATATACAGAATGCACCTGTAAACATGTAACATAGTGACTATATACAGAATGTACCTGTAAACATGTAACACAGTGACTATATACAGAATGTACCTGTAAACATGTAACACAGTGACTATATACAGAATGCACCTGTAAACATGTAACATAATGACTATATACAGAATGCACCTGTAAACATGTAACACAGTGACTATATACAGAATGCACCTGTAAACATGTAACATAGTGACTATATACAGAATGCACCTGTAAACATGTAACACAGTGACTATATACAGAATGCACCTGTAAACATGTAACATAGTGACTATATACAGAATGCACCTGTAAACATGTAACACAGTGACTATATACAGAATGCACCTGTAAACATGTAACACAGTGACTATATACAGAATGCACCTGTAAACATGTAACATAGTGACTATATACAGAATGCACCTGTAAACGTGTAACACAGTGACTATATACAGAATGCACCTGTAAACATGTAACACAGTGACTATATACAGAATGCACCTGTAAACATGTAACACAGTGACTATATACAGAATGCACCTGTAAACATGTAACACAGTGACTATATACAGAATGCACCTGTAAACATGTAACACAGTGACTATATACAGAATGCACCTGTAAACATGTAACATAATGACTATATACAGAATGCACCTGTAAACATGTAACATAATGACTATATACAGAATGCGCCTGTAAACATGTAACACAGTGACTATATACAGAATGTAGGGATGTGCGTTTCGGGTTTCGGAATTTTCCCGAAATTTCCCGATTCGTGTCTTCGGATTCGGCCGAATTTCCGAATCGGATCTGACCCGAAAACCGACAGATCCGAAAAGCTTTCGGAGCCGAAACGAAAATTTTTCGGATTTTTCGAATGGACTTGAAATGTGTCAAATCGAAATTTATTTTCCCTCTATTCATGATTTCGGTTCCATTCGTGATTTCGGTTCCATTTCGGTAATTCTGGTAATCGTATATTTAACTATTATCGGTTATATCGCTGATTCTGTAAATTTTGTATTTGTAAATGCGTATCACTTGTTTCTTGTGGCATTCGGGTCAGTTTAGCGTTTTTTAAATCGTTTTGTTCATTTTTTTTGTTCCTTGGCTTTCATACCATTTTAATATGATTAAATAAAGTTGTGAAATGTATATTCATAAGAAAAAAAAGGATGTTTATTTAATAAAAAAAACACGATAGAATCGCCAGAATTATCGTAGACACTTTGAAACGAGGAGAACAGACGTTCCGGATTTAACGAAAATTTCCGAAATTTCCGAAAAGTCGATACAAAAAAACGAGCAAAGTGACACGAAAACACGAAAAATGGTCGATATTCCGAAAAAAAAATGTACATGGAGAACGAGCCGAACCGAACCGAATCGAAAGAGAAATCGGTCGAAACGAGCCGAATCGAAAAGTTTAAACATCCGAACAAATCGAACCGAATCGAACTGAAAAAAAAATCGGTGCACAAGCCTAATAATACACCTGTAAACATGTAACATAATGACTATTTCCTACATATTTATTTTCTGTTAATTTGGATATTTGTGTTGTTTTTTTTAATATCTTACATTGTATTACTTTGTATTTCTGTAACTGTAACACTTCAATGTTCTAGAACCGAGGGCATATTTCAAAACGAGAGAAATCTCAATGTATCCTAGTTCCTGGTAAAATCCTTTATAAATAAATAAATAAATATTGACCCCTATGGATTAGGAATGGGTTGTCACTTAAGTTCATATGCGAGTCAAGGCAGGTGAGTCAATACTTTTGGCAATATACAGGGTTATTCAAAGAAATTCGAAAAGTCACCACACGTTCGGTGACTTTTCATTCTCTTTAATTCGGTTCGTTTGCCGATCCCATTTCGGTGACCCTGCGGTGTATTCAGCAAACACCACAGGGTCCCTGAATTGCAGGGAAAAGCCGCCACAAACCCGACGAAAACTAACCGCAAAACCTGTCGAATGCACGCCGAAAACCCGCGAAAACATCTGGATTAACCTGCCGAAAACCACAGAAAAAGCCCGAGCAGGAGCCGATCACACACAGTGAAGCCGCCGGAAAAAGCCGACACCGCAGACGAGTGAAGTGAATAAATTAGGCTAGGGTCAGAGTGGGGCAGTCGGAACGCGCGTGCAGGCGCACTAAATCACGGCGGCAGTAGCAGCACATAACGGCCAATGACGGCCAATATACGCAGTACGTGCGTACAAAAGTGCGCCGACACCACGCAACCAGCAAATGAACGCATTTTTATCAGAACGTGAAACCGCTGCTACTGACGTACAAAGTGCGCTGCGGCCGCATAGCAGCGTGTGTGCGTGATTAGGAGATGTCAGATGCTGCTAGTGTGCGGCCAACATAACGTTCAAACAGCCGGATTTCCCTAGACTTCTTTTTACCCCACCGTCATGAAATACGTCCAGAATTGCGCATCGTCTGACCACTTAAGCGTATTCCGTGAAAAAATGCGTGCGCACGCATCGACGTACATTTTGACGGTGGCCGCAGAAAATGCGCTCATCTGTCCCTAGCCTTAGGAAAACAGTTTGTCACGGTTATTCAGAGAGCGGTGAAAAGCAGGAGAATGACTGGAGAATGAAAAATTCTAGGTCAAAATAGCCAAACCAGAAAAATTCTCCCTTTCATCTCACTTTCCAAATCGGCTATTTTGACCTAGAATTTTTCATTCTCCAGTCATTCTCCTGCTTTTCACCTCTCTCTGAATAACCCTGTATGTGAATCTGTGAAAGTGAAACACTGTTTGCAAAGAAACTACTGAGCGAAAATGTCTGAAATTTACATATAAAATCCAATGAATGATAATAAAAAGGGAAGTTACAGAAAAAAAGAAGTAAACTTAAAAAAATTCAGAAAAATGCTTAAAATATCCTAAAAAATCTATATATAAAGAGACTCTTTGCTGCAGAATTTTATAATGAACAGTTTATTAGATATTGAATTAAAACGGGAATATTTTTAACATTGAAGCCTATGGGATTCCCCTGAATAAACCTGCCGAATTAAACCACTGAATGGCAGGGCATTATGGGAACCTTTCACTGCTGGTTTTTGTTCTCTGAATAGACGAAGCAGTGCTTCTCTATGGGGATTCACTGCCCTCGAACAGGCACCGAACAGGCACCGTATGTGCAGGCAATTCGACAGGATTTGGCGAATTGCCTGCTCTCTGGATAGCCGAATGGCCAGGAAAGGTAACCGAACGATGAATTTCAGCATTCAGTTACCTTTCTCAAGCAATTCGGATCTCTTTGGATAACCCTGATAGTGTATATGCTAATAGGGGCTTGTGTGAGCAGGATCTGCTGATAGGGGCTCGGTGTGTGCAGGATCTGCTGATAGGGGCTCGGTGTGAGCAGGATCTGCTGATAGGGGCTCGGTGTGAGCAGGATCTGCTGATAGGGGCTCGGTGTGAGCAGGATCTGCTGATAGGAGCTCGGTGTGAGCAGGATCTGCTGATAGGGGCTCGCTGTGAGCAGGATCTGCTGATAGGGGCTCGGTGTGAGCAGGATCTGCTGATAGGGGCTCGCTGTGAGCAGGATCTGCTGATAGGGGCTCGGTGTGAGCAGGATCTGATGATAGGGGCTCGGTGTGAGCAGGATCTGCTGATAGGGGCTCGGTGTGAGCAGGATCTGCTGATAGGAGCTCGGTGTGAGCAGGATCTGCTGATAGGGGCTCGCTGTGAGCAGGATCTGCTGATAGGGGCTCGGTGTGAGCAGGATCTGCTGATAGGGGCTCGGTGTCACGGGATGGCCCAGCACCCTCAGCCAGGGGCGGTGCACAGTGACAGTGGTGGCTATGGACACTTGGGTGTGGTGGCACGCACCTAGTTTTACAAGTACTTTTATTTAGATGTGATTATTGTGTGGTGTAATAAAGTGTCCCCTGTTGGTATTGTGAAATGTAATTCCCTTTGTCTGCCTCGCCCGCCGCCATTTTCTGATCACCTCGTGGTTCTGATCAGAATACTCGGATCGTAAAATGGCCGAATCGGCAACTCCCCGATTCGTAACGGCCAATACGAATCGGGGCCCGGGTGCCTCCTGCCAGCGAGGGCCAATGGGACTTGTGTGGGCGGGCAGGGATCCCCATTGTATTCATAAGTGTGTAAAGTGATAAATGCGTGTGTTGTGAAAAATAAAGGCAGATTTTCCAGTGCATCCAGCCTCGCCTGATGTCCTTTACTCTCCGCCGCATATACTGTCTGAGCATCCCGCGCGGTCTCAGGGTGCGGTGTCCAGACTTAAGATCAGAACGGACTTAAGATCAGAACGGACTTAAGATCAGAACGGACTTAAGATCCGAACCGAAGGCGCGGCCGCGTACCGCGCTTCGGTATACCAAGTGAGCGGTGATCAGATCCGAAGATTCAGCCGCTCCCGTAAGATCCGAAGATTCATCCGTTTAAAGATCCGAATATTCCTCCACATAAGATCCGAATATTCCTCCGCAATCAGATCCGAATATTCCTCCGCGGCAGATCCGATCCCCAGATTCGCACGGCCGCCCGCAGACGCACTCCACACCCACAAGGTCAGTGAACCAGCTGCTCGGGACGCTGAGTGCCGTATGGCTCAGTGGTCGGGCTGGTTCTAGGCAGGGGTCCCCTCCACCGCCCGCTAACCCTTCCCCAGGGTCACGCCAGGCCACACGAGACGCCGAGTGCGCGTCACTCGGTAGTCGGGCCAGCGGTAAGCGACGGGGGTCACGCAGATAGAGCACACCCGCAGGCGGAACAACATCCCATTCCGTCATACTGGTGGCAGCGGTGGGATCGCTCTCTGCAGGCCCCTAGGAGACCAACGCCATGGTGGTGTACACTCACTATGACCGGGACACCCTGTGTGGGATGTTGGAGAACCGGGGAGGAACGCCGGGGAACAAGAAAAGGAAGACCCTGATCAAGGAGCTGACTAAGATGGATCAGGACGAGGCGATGACGCCCGTCCCCAGCCCTGTCCACGCGGAGGTGGAGGAAGATGCTGGCCTTCGAGAGGTGCGGCGTCGGATTGCCCTGCTCGGGGATGCCCCAGCGACGGCGGACAGATGCCGGGTAATCCAGGAGTTCTACCGGGAGGTTGAACAGGAAAAGGACCGGCAGCACGAGCTGCGGTTGGCAGAGCTCCGCGGAGCAGAGCCAGAAGATTTGGACCCCGAACCCTACCCCGTGGAACCCTGGGTCGAGGCTCACAGCTCGACTGGAGCTTCACCTGGGGAATCTGCAACCCCCAGTGACTGCGCTTGCGGGACTCTCAGCTCGCCTGGAGCCTGTACTGAGGACGTCACTTATCCCAGCGACCCTCGGATGAAGACTCACAGCCCGCCTGGAGCTGCATCTGAGGACGCCACATTCCCCACTGAGGAGCGGTGCTCCTGCGCTGGCACCTACGCCGACATGAAGGTCGTGTTGGCAAGAGAGCTGCAGGAGGGCCTGGAGCAGGACCAGAGGTCCACAGAGGAGCTGTGGTACGAGGCCCTGGACCATGAGCGGGACTGCCATGGGGTGTACATTCCCTCCGACGCTGTCGTCCATCGAGTGCAGTTTGATGTGCGAGCAGCGTTCCTGCAGGGGCGGGCCCCAGAGGAGTGGGAGGACGAGCTCCGGAGTCTGGTGCAGCAGGAGATCGCACTGGACGCCGAGTACCGCGCACTCCGGTGGCTAACCGCCTCCCCGACCGTGCGCCCTATTGGAGGCAGTTCCACTGCAGGGCCTCGCTACGGAGGTACGGGGCTGCTCTACGAGGGCATTATTATTATTCTTTATTTATAAAGCGCCAGCATATTCCGCAGCGCTGAATGGCCGCCGACCCCGAGTTTGGAGAGGAGACAGAGGAACGGATGGAAGACATCCTGGAGCGACGGGAACTGGAGATCCCGTCAGACAGCAGGGACTCGGTGTTTGAGGAGCTGGAGTCCCTAGCCGAGCGAGAGTGGGAGCTCGAGGTGGCTTATCGGAGACTGTTGGACGGCGTTCCGCAGTCGAGCCTGAGCTCCCCGTGGTGGGACGGGTCGGCGGAGGAAGTCGACAGTCCCCAGGTTTGGGACCTATGGGAGGCCGAGGCGGACCCATGGGTGCCCGTGGGGGTTTCGACTGAGGAAGTTACCCCCTTCACCCCGCAAGAGGACAGGGTGGCCGAGGCCACGGGTCCAGCGGGGGAGGAGACGGGTGGTTCCCCCGGGATGGGTTGTGCGCAACCGTGGTTTGCCCCGGGGGGTGAAGTAACCATCCTTCCCCAAGGGGATCTCCCACCAGCGGAAGAGCTGGCTACGGGGCAGAGTGTCGCTGGCCTCTGCCCACTGCTTACAGTCTGCCAGGAGGAGCAGACAGATGGTTCCCCCGGGATGGGTTGTGCGCAACCATTGATTGTCCCGGGGGAGGAAGAAACCATCCTCCCACAAGGAGATCCTCACCCAGCTGAAGAGCTGGCCACGGGGCAGAGCGCCGCTGGCCTCTGCCCACTACCCCCAGTCTGCCAGGTGGAGCAGACGGATGGTCTCCCCGGGATGGGTTGTGCGCAATCATGGTTTGCCCCGGGGGGTGAAGTGACCATCTCTCCACAAGGAGATTTCCACCCAGCGGAAGAGCTGACACCAGGGCAGAGCGCCGCTGGCCTCTGCCCGTCTCTCCCACCTTGCCCCGCGGGGCAGAGTGAGGTTGACCCCGTGCAACTGCTGTGGCATCCATTTGTTCCCTTCATCGGCTGCAGGGAAGAGCAGCCAGGTTTGGCCCTACTTGCTTCTTCGGTTGCCGGGCCCGTACCTGGCCATCCAGCGGAAGAGCTGGCAACGGGGCAGAGCGCCGCGGGCCTCTGCCCATTTTGGCAACCCTTGGGCTCGGGGGCCCCACGCAGCCACGGTGCTTTCCCACCGTTGACCTGGGCACCCGGGGCGTGTGCATTTAGCACCCAGGTTCCCCGGGTGAGCAGTAACCCTGGAGGGGACACAGGAGGCACGCCGGCCCAGATGTATGTCCTCTCGCCCAGCCGGGGAAACTCTAAGGACATGGGGTCCCGACCAAGCTGGCACGGCCGCAAGGCCAAATGGAGAGGCCTGGTGACTCGGCCTCCCCAGACTGACTATGGGCCTGGGAGCATCGACTTCCCCGGTATGACCCGGTGGGGTCAGACCAGGTGCGTCGAACTGGGGGAGGGGGAGGAGTGTCACGGGATGGCCCAGCACCCTCAGCCAGGGGCGGTGCACAGTGACAGTGGTGGCTATGGACACTTGGGTGTGGTGGCACGCACCTAGTTTTACAAGTACTTTTATTTAGATGTGATTATTGTGTGGTGTAATAAAGTGTCCCCTGTTGGTATTGTGAAATGTAATTCCCTTTGTCTGCCACACCCGCCGCCATTTTCTGATCACCTCGTGGTTCAGATCAGAATACTCGGATCGTAAAATGGCCGAAACGGCAACTCCCCGATTCGTAACAGCCAATACGAATCGGGGCCCGGGTGCCTCCTGCCAGCGAGGGCCAATGGGACTTGTGTGGGCGGGCAGGGATCCCCATTGTATTCATAAGTGTGTAAAGTGATAAATGCGTGTGTTGTGAAAAATAAAGGCAGATTTTCCAGTGCATCCAGCCTCGCCTGATGTCCTTTACTCTCCGCCGCATATACTGTCTGAGCATCCCGCGCGGTCTCAGGGTGCGGTGTCCAGACTTAAGATCAGAACGGACTTAAGATCAGAACGGACTTAAGATCAGAACGGACTTAAGATCCGAACCGAAGGCGCGGCCGCGTACCGCGCTTCGGTATACCAAGTGAGCGGTGATCAGATCCGAAGATTCAGCCGCTCCCGTAAGATCCGAAGATTCATCCGTTTAAAGATCCGAATATTCCTCCGTTTAAAGATCCGAATATTCCTCCGCAATCAGATCCGAATATTCCTCCGCGGCAGATCCGATCCCCAGATTCGCACGGCCGCCCGCAGACGCACTCCACACCCACAAGGTCAGTGAACCAGCTGCTCGGGACGCTGAGTGCCGTATAGCTCAGTGGTCGGGCTGGTTCTAGGCAGGGGTCCCCTCCACCGCCCGCTAACCCTTCCCCAGGGTCACGCCAGGCCGCACGAGACGCCGAGTGCGCGTCACTCGGTAGTCGGGCCAGCGGTAAGCGACGGGGGTCACGCAGATAGAGCACACCCGCAGGCGGAACAACATCTCCATTCCGTCATACTCGGTGTGAGCAGGATCTGCTGATAGGGGCTCGCTGTGAGCAGGATCTGCTGATAGGGGCTCGGTGTGAGCAGGATCTGCTGATAGGGGCTCGCTGTGAGCAGGATCTGCTGATAGGGGCTCGGTGTGAGCAGGATCTGCTGATAGGGGCTTGTGTGAGTAAGATCTGCTGATAGGGGCTTGTGTGAGTAGGATCTGCTGATAGGGGCTCGGTGTGAGCAGGATCTGCTGATAGGGGCTTGTGTGAGCAGGATCTGCTGATAGGGGCTTGTGTGAGCAGGATCTGCTGATAGGGGCTTGTGTGAGCAGGATCTGTTGATAGGGGCTCGGTGTGAGCAGGATCTGCTGATAGGGGCTCGGTGTGAGCAGGATCTGCTGATAGGGGCTTGTGTGAGCAGGATCTGTTGATAGGGGCTTGTGTGAGCAGGATCTGTTGATAGGGGCTCGGTGTGAGCAGGATCTGCTGATAGGGGCTCGGTGTGAGCAGGATCTGCTGATAGGGGCTCGGTGTGAGCAGTCTTCAACGCGTGGCCCTGATTACATTCCTGACACTAAAACCTTTAAAGCGCAGGTAACGCGCCGGTGCTTGCGCGAGCTTCCTCTACTTTTGGCCTCCTTTACTTAACATGGGGCGCACAATCTGTAATTATCGTTAGGATAAGTATGGTATTACAGAGTGCGAGCTCTAACTACTGCAGCGATGGATAAGGCTAACAAAAAGTTAGGGTCACCTTATGTTAGGGCCCACCTTAAAGTTAGTGCCCCCTAATAAACCCCATACATACCTCTCATCCAGCGGCGAGAACAGTGGCCCAATCCGCTGCTTAATCCGCTGCTTCTTGTGGCAGCCGGGAGCAGAGTGAGACTGCGGACAAATAGTTCCCAGTTTCCCTCCTTGATTACTCCACGACGCTGCACTCTATGGAGTCCTACGGACTCCAGGAGGTGATAGCCGCAGCAGTGCGTTAGTGCTACCAAGAGTATCACTGAGGGTAGAACTACGTTCCTGGGCAAGGTACCCAGGTAGCGCCTGAAAGGTATTTTAATATGATAGGTAGTTTTTAATTTTTGCATTAGTGTGAAATCCCCCCTCCTTTTTCCAGCATGGTGTCTGTTCAATTTCGTTTCCTCTCGAGGCTAGTCAGCGGGGTGATGGAAATAGATATCCTGTGTTGACTTAGAATGCCCGCGAAATCTTTGTTACATGATGTAGAAATGTATCTGCTCTGATTGGTTGTTGTATCACATTCCTATGTTGGGAGTGAAAACTGCAGGAAGTTTTTATGTATGTATAACGAACATTTCTATTGGATGATTGAAACAATAAACCAATCTGATAGACCACGGACTGATCAGATGCTAATCTGCCATATCTCGGTGTGGTTGGGTCTGTCGTCTCCTCTGATCAGAGTCGCGCTGCGCCTTACTTCATTTTTGATATATAGAAGAAACTTGAAAAAGGTTTATGGTAATTATAATGGAATTTAGAACTTAACAGTTGGTGTCAGAAGTGGGATTTAATAATTCAATTGTCTGATATGATTTATTTCATGTTAAACAATTGCCTATATAGATAAAAGAATTTTTGCTTCCATGGGAGGCTGTCTGTGAGAGCCACTGTGTTGTTGTAGAACGCTGTGTTTGTTTTTCTTTGTTGTTTGTTTATCTTAACTCGCCTGATAGAGAACTGTTAATGAGCGGTGACTCACTCGTTATGTTGATGTACCCCGATGAAGTTCTGGTGCTGAGTATTCGTTATGTCACTCACCCGGGAAACTGAAAGATGTTTCTAGCGTTGAGTAAATGTGTGTCTTTGTGTCCATAGTGTAGCTCTATTGTGTTCTGGAGTTCTGGCTCATAGCATTTTATTTTAATTGATTAGATTTTGATTTAGAAACATAGAAAAATGTCGGCAGATAAGAACCTTTCGGCCCATCTAGTCTGCCCAATTACATGGATACTTTACCTGGATTTATCTTTTGTTTAGGATAGCCTTATGCCTATCCCATGCTTGCTTAAATTCAATTACTGTTTTGGCCTCTACCACTTCAACTGGAAGGCTGTTCCATGTATCCACCACCCGCTCAGTAAAATAATGCTTCCTGATGTTACTTTTATACATAATATATGATTTCTTCTTGTATATCGAATAATTTAATCTCCCATTGAGAGACAGTTTTTTTCTTTTTCCTCTTAATTTTTTATTTTTATTTTCTTGCGCGCTGCTGCCATTTTTTTCTTTATTTTTTTTGCGGCATGTGTTTGCGCGCTGATTCTAAAGGATTTGCTAACGGTTTTTTCTTTCAGATTGCATGTTTGTTTTTGTTTTATATTTTATTTTGTTTCTGGCCATTGATTGCGTCTGTTTATTTAAATGTTTGTCTTTACTAACTATTAATGTATGTGTTTATCTTTGATGTTTTGTATTTCGTAGTTTTGATATTATGTTTTTTATATGTAATTTATGTATAGGGACTGCTCTTAGAACGGGTTGCTTTGTTTCAGTCTTTACTGCCTTGCCTCGTGTAAAAAAAAAAAAAAAAAAAAAAAAAGGCACAGGAAATGGCACAGGAAAGTTTACTTTTACAGTGACTTTCAAAAGCGCCTGCTACCTTTTTTTCTCTTTCTCATACATTCATTTTTTCTCTCTTTGTTCTTTTTTTATTTAATTAAAAAAACCTCTTTATTTGTAATGTATAATGTTATTATGTGTTCGTATAAGGATTTTGTTTTCTTTGAATGCTAGTAGTCTTTTAGCAGTGCAAGTTGGATAATGGAATATGTAGTTATTTTTGTTGTTTTGTGAGTATCTATTTGGGATAATTGAACAGTATATACAAATGACATGTGTCTAATGCCTTGAATGACTGTAGTAGCAGTTGAATTCTGGAGCTGTTAGTGCTTTATATAAACTGTAACTGTTGTGGAATTGGGCCGCGTTTGAGTGCTTCGGCGTGCGTACAGTAGTGGAACAGAAGAAAGTAATTATGGGAGCTGGATTTACTGTAAATGGATTATAAGTTGATGTATGATATATATATATAAAAATTAGTGTATCAAGGTGATGGGCTCAAAGTTGTACATTTTCCCAAGAGAGGCGTGGTCGGTTATTTTCCTCTGGTCTTTGTTTGAGTCCAGCACTAAGGGATTGACCGCACCTTAATATAGGTTATATGTTTTGCCAAAATGGCTGACTGAGATCATTTACAGTGTTTGTAACTTGTATAATGGAATATATATGAAGGTTCATGTTTGGTTGTTTGGAATCTAAGAGGATGAAGTGATATAAAGCTGAAGGATTTGAGTGAAAGTTTAAAGGAAAGCGCCTACAGGTTTAGTAGCGCTGTACAAAGGAATTTAGGCAGATTTCAAATAAGAGAAGGTGGTTTTTTGGTTTTATTTTAGTTGACTAAGGAAGATGGAAGGTTGTAGTTTGGTATCTGAGTATTGTTTGATTTGTTTTCTTTTTCTGCAGTGGTAGCCAGATGTCTAGTATTATTTTTTTTTTGCTGTCTGATGTTTTTGTCTTTTGGTGTGAAGTGCAATAGCGTATAACTTTGCCTCCATTGAATACTCTTGGAGGGAATAAAACAGGTTGTAAAATAGCTGCACAAACACCTCACGTTTGAATGTTTGTTTTTAACCAATATCCTTAATAAAGATTATTGATGTTTATTAATAATCTTTTTCTCTGAGTTTCCTCTGAGAACTTTGTGCTAATTAAGGCGTCAAGTTTTAAACATGCCCTTCTATACTTTCTTTCCCAGTTCATGATATTTTTGTTGTGTTTTTTTATTTGAATTGAAGTTCACATTCTTTTCCTAGTCTCCTCCATTTTGTCTCACTCATGACCCCTCCTCTCCTCCGTGTTGTCTCACTCATGACCACTCCTTTTCTTTGTGTCCAAAAATGTGTTGCATTTTTTTTTCTCCATTTTAAAAGTATTTTAACCATATGAATTTTAAAGTTTTTTACAGGTTAATAATTCATTTTTTTCCCAAGTTTTTATTTTAGGTGAAAATTACCCATGCATGCCAACTTTGCTCAAGCTAGATGGAAGATTATGTGATACCAATATTGATAAAGCTGTTGGAATTGAAGGAAATTTACTCAAAACACATTATCATTTCACATTGCAATGTTACATCAACCGGATAATAAGGAATTATCAGACACCAGGCAATAAAACAATCCTAATTTATCGACAACTCATCAATAAATCATGTGATTAAAGAAGATCATTGATTTGGAAATAAAACTTAAGACATATCAGTTTTACAAAACTGTTATTTTCAACCAGTAAGACAGAAGACAAAGAAAGAAGATAATGTATTTTTATATTCTGATGTCGTCTAAGTGATAATTATTTTGTGTCTTTTATTATTTTATATTTTATTATTTTTGTTGTTTAGTTACAATCAATATTGTTCAAATTCCCTGACACATTTAGGATTACTGGAGATCACATCCAATTAAAATTAGAGTTAATTAATGTATTTAGGAACATATAATTTAATGCATTTGCATGCATACGTTTCATGACATATATAGTGGTAAATGGAAAGTTTTAATTCGATAAAATTAATGCTGTTTTTATTTTATTTTTATTTCATTTGAGGATTGGTGTGTTTTATAAAACGCCAGGTTTGTTTCAAAACACCGAACAAGACTGAATAGGATAGTAATTAAAAAAAAAAAAATATATATATATATTTAACCCTTTCGCTGCTGAGGCTTTTCCCGCCCCTATGCTGAGGTCATTTTTACCTGTTTTGCGCATCATGTTTAAACGTGTTTTGAAGGCTTATTTTAGTATATGACCCAGACATATTATATATCGTTCTTTCCGTCAGACTCGGTAGATTCATAATATGTCATTATTATATGTATACGTTATGTCATGTCTGTATATTATAACAAAAAATGCAATAAAATATGTATTTTCAATAATTTACAATGTGTAAAGTGTTTTTTTTTCCACATTTTAACATGCGAGCAATTGCGGTTATATTTTGTATGGGGTGCGCTTGTTAAAAAATTAGAGATGGGGTCTCGTTACATTTTTTTTTGGGGAAAATGACACTATTTTTAACAAACGCACCGCATACAAAAATCGTTAGTGCAGCATCATTGTTCACATTATAATTGAAATGGGAACAATATTGCTGCATTAACAAACCCAAAAAAAAAAAAAAAAGTGTTTAATTTTTTTTTTTAATTTTTTTTTTTTTTTTTTTATTTTTATTTTTCATTTTTTATTTTTTTTTACAAAATTTTTCACTGTAGTGTTTGGTATCGTTGGAACGGCCATGCTCTGGCCGATCCAACGATACCAAAATTTAACCCCTAGCTGCCACGGATCGGGAGATAGGGAGTTCATTGGAACTCCCTATCTCCACAGTTGGTGGCAGTTAGGGTTAAGTCTAGGACTGGCGTCATCGTGCTACGCACGATGACGCCAGTCCTCTGGGGGAGTTCCCGGAGGCTTGGCCGACATCTTGGATGTCGGCCAGCTCCGGGAAAGGATCGCGAACCGGCGCTTTTCAGCGCCGATTCGCGATCCAGCTCCCCAGGGGTTAATGCAGGCATCATTTGGAAGGGCAGGCTGTGCCCTCCAAATGATGCCTGGGTTAACCCCCTGTGCGCCGCCGATCGGGAGGGAGAGAGGTCCGAAGGACCTCCCCCCCCTCCTTTTCAGGCGCCTCCTCCGCACATGCGGGGGGGGCGCCTGAATTAGGTGTCATCGCGCCCCGCCGCGATGACACCTAATTCTGGCGGCTGCTGGTCCGGATGCCGGGCTGACATCCAGGATGTCAGCCCGCACCGGAGGGGCCAGCGATCGGCCGGAACCCGGCCGAGCGCTGACCCCAATGTGAGGACGCGCTCAGCGCGTCCTCAGCACACCAGCGGGACTGCTGAGGACGCGCTGAGCGCGTCCTCAGCAGCGAAGTGGTTAATAAAGGGTGGAATATGCACTTCGGCTATTTCCCTTTTGAGCCAAAGTTGCGTATATATATTTTTCTCTAACAATGAGTCAGAAGTAGTATAATTTTTTTTATTGCGTGAGGCCGACAGGCTTCGCGGGGACATTTTGAAATTTATTATCTGTGTCTCTTCTTGTGTAATTAACATTTTTATTATTGTTTTCGTGCATTTGAGAGTGACAATGAATTGAATGTATGTATATGATTAGCGAGGTATACCATATTTTATTTTCTTTTTTTTTTCTTTATTGTTGCTAAAACCATATCACATCATCAAGAAACCTGACAGTCACAATGACTGGATATGGAACGAATCATGGACATTTTGTGTCAAGGTCAAAGGTCACAGGTAATAAGCAACCAGCGCAAAGAGACAGCTTGTTCAGGAGTCCCTATGGTGGGAGCTCTGATGACATTCAATGATTATGCGTCTCAAGCTGGGATGTTAAAAAAAAAAGACCACACCTTGATCTCGCACTGTGGACTACGGTATTAGATTATGGAATATTATTTTTTTTTTTATTTAATCCCCTAGATAAGTGTGAGAAAGGATTTAATTTGTGAAAATGAGAATGTATTTCTTGAATGTGTGTATGAATGCAGGTGTGTATGCGTTTTGTGGAGTGAAGCTGAACATAGGAAAACACACAGATATAGATCTGACTCATGTTGATTTATTAGATAAATAACCTTTTACATTCAAGTTATTATACTTTTCTTGTTCGGTGAATTATATTTTGGGAAATGGGAATAAATAGTTATTTAAGGTCTAGATTAGGTATTTTTGCCTACGCTCCAATGTGGTTCGCTGGAAGAGTGAATCTAGATAGATAAGTGTATTTTATGCTCATAAAGGGCATCCTTGGGGAATCCTTTTCGTATATTATTATTATTATTATTATTCTTTATTTATAAAGCGCCAGCATATTCCGCAGCGCTGTACAATAAGCACAGTATAGACAGGGTTACAATACATTGAACAACATTTGACAAACAGTACAGGAGGAGATGAGGGCCCTATTCCCGTAGGAACTCACAATCTGGGAGGGTTGGGGTTGGAAACAGGAGGAGAGGACTGTAAGGTGAGAGTGATTGATGGTTGCGTCAGTGAGTTGGGTGGTAGGCTTCCCTAAATAGGAATGTTTTCAGGGAGCGTTTGAAGGAAGAGAAGTTAGGGGAAAGTCTGACAGTACGAGGGAGAGCGTTCCAGAGAGTGGGGGCTGCGCGTGAGAAATCCTGCAGTCTATCATGGGAAGAGGTGATGCGGGGAGAAGCTAGGCGCAGGTCACTGTTTGACCTTAGGGAGCGGGCTGGGGTGTATTTGGTGATTAGTGAGGACAGGTAGTGGGGAGCTGAGTTAGTGAGGGTTTTGTATGTAAGGATAAGGATTTTGAACTTAATTCTGCAGTGGATGGGGAGCCAGTGAAGGGACTCGCAGAGGGGAGCGGCAGAGACAGAGCGGCGGGTGAGGTGAATTAGCCTGGCGGAGGCGTTCAGGATGGATTGTAGGGGGGAGAGGTGGGACAGAGGGAGGCCAGATAAGAGATTATTGCAATAGTCGAGTCGGGAGATTACCAGGGCGTGTATGAGTTGTTTTGTGGCGACAGCGGTAAGAAATGGCCGAATTCTGTAAATATTACGCAGTTGGTATCGGCAGGAGGAGGAAAGAGACTTGATGTGGGGGATGAAGGAAAGAGCAGAGTCAAGTGTAACTCCAAGACAGCGAACTTGGTTTGATGGGGAGATGGTGATACCCTCCACCGTGATCGAGAAGTCAGGAGGTGGGGCGGCATTAGAGGGAGGAATAAGTAGGAGCTCAGTCTTTGACATGTTGATCTTTAGGTGGTGGGAGGCCATCCAGGAGGAGATGCCAGATAAACAGTCACTGACTTTGGAAAGGACAGGGGGAGAGAGATCAGGGGTAGAGAGGTAGATCTGAGTGTCATCAGCGTAGAGGTGGTAATTAAAGCCAAAGCTGTTGATGATTTTGCCCAGGGAGGAGGTGTAGATGGAAAAGAGCAGAGGACCAAGGACAGAGCCTTGAGGTACACCAACAGATAGAGGCAATGAGGAGGAGGAGTTACCAGCAAAGGACACACAGAAGGACCTGTTGGATAAATAGGAGTCAATCCAAGCAAGTGCAGTGTCACCGAGACCCAGAGAGTTGAGGGTCTGTAGAAGGAGGGGGTGGTCAACAGTGTCAAAAGCAGCCGAGAGGTCAAGCAGGATGAGAATAGAATAGTGGCCGTGTTTTTTAGCAGTTAGGAGGTCGTTGGTGACTTTGGTGAGGGCAGTTTCAGTTGAGTGTAGGGGACGGAAGCCAGATTGCAGGGGGTCAAGTAGGGAATTGGAGGACAGGAAGATGGAGAGGCGGTTGAAGACTAGTTTTTCTAAGAGCTTAGAGGTAAAGGGAAGCAGGGATACAGGACGGTAGTTGGATGGAGAGTTGGGATCTAGGGATGGTTTCTTTAGTAAAGGGGTAACTAGCGCGTGTTTGAAGGCGGATGGAAAGGAGCCAGTGGAGAGAGATAGGTTGAAGATGTGTGTGAGAGCAGGGGTGAGGGAGGAGGAGAGGGGAGGAATTAGATGTGAGGGAATGGGGTCGAGCGGGCACGTGGTGAGATGTGAGGAGGACAATAAGGAATTGACTTCCTCCTCAGTGGTTGGGAGGAAGCGGCAGAGGGTGGCAGATGGGACCTGTGGGAGTGGAGGTGGCAGATAACTATCTTGTGTTGGGATGTTGCTTCTGATAGTTAGAGTTTTACTGAGGAAGTAGTCTGCCAGCTCTTGAGCGCTGAAGGCAGCTGAGGGGGGAGGTGCAGGTGGGTAGAGGAGGGTGTTGAAGGTGGACCAGAGCCGTTTAGGGTTGGAGGACAGCGTAGATATAAGAGATGAGAAGAAGGATTGTTTGGCCAAGTGGAGGGCAGAGGTGTATGACCGGAGAATAAACTTGAAGTGAACAAAATCAGCTTCAGAGCGGGATTTCCTCCAGGCACGCTCTGCGGTGCGGGAGCATCTTTGCAGGTAGCGAGTCTGGAGGGTGTGCCAGGGCTGAAGCTGGCGGCGTGGGGCCTTACAGAGTCGAAGAGGAGCAAGAGTGTCTAGAGCAGAGATAAGCGTAGTGTTGTAGTGATTAGTGGCAGCATCAGGGCAGGTAAAGGATGAGGTATGAGGGAGGTGGTGAAGTAGGTTGGAGAATTGATGGGGGTCCACAGCCTGTAGATTTCTGCGAGTGTGTGTGCGGGGTGGGGGAGCAGGGTGTTTAGGAAGTCCAGATAGGTTGAAAGAGAGAAGGTGGTGGTCAGAGATGGGGAAAGGGCGACAGTTGAACTCAGAAATGGAGCAGAGGTTGGAAAAGACAAGGTCAATAGCGTGACCATCGCGGTGGGTAGGGAGGAGGGAGGATTGTGTGAGTCCAAGGGAGGACGTGAGTGAAAGAAGTTTGGAGGCAGCAGGGGCGGAAGGATCGTCAATGGGAATGTTGAAGTCCCCGAGACTAGGCATGGAAGATTAGAAGACAGAAAGTGAGAGAGCCAGGTAGCAAAGTGGTCAAAGAACTGGGAGGTTGGTCCCGGTGGGCGGTAGATGACTGCCACCCTGAGAGCCAGAGGAGAGAACAGGCGGATGCAGTGTGTCTCGAAGGAGGAGAAGGAGAGGGATGGGGGTGGAGGGAGATGCTGGTAGGTGCAGGTGGGAGAGAGCAGGATTCCGACCCCGCCACCATTTCTCTCACCCGGTCTGGGGGTATGACTCAAGTGTAGACCGCCATGTGAGAGAGCAGCAACGGAGGCCGTGTCAGAGGGAGTTATCCAGGTTTCAGTTAAAGCTAGGAGGTTGAAGGAGTTTGAAAGGAAGAGGTCATGGATTGCTGTGAGTTTGTTGCACACAGAGCGAGCGTTCCAGAGGCGCAGGAGAAAGAGGACAGGCGCTGAGGGATTATGGGGATGAGGTTGCTGGGCTTGCAGGGAGGTGATTTATGTGCGATGGAGATAGGATGAGAGGGAAGTATTGGATGTGTTGTGGGGCCAGGGTTAGGGGATATGTCACCTGAAGAGAGTAGCAGCAGGAGGGTGAGAAAGAGAAGGTGGTATATCATGCAGGTATTAGGCGAGGATACTATGGCCCCAGGTATTAGACATGTGCATTCGTTTTAGTACTAAAACGATTTAGTCCGAATTTTGGGATAATTTAGTTTTAGTATGACTCAAGAGAAACGAAACTGCTCAGTCCAAAAAACGAAAGAAACTAAAATAAAATGCACTACATTTTAGTTTCAGTCCTTTTTGTGATATTACATTGATGAGTGAAGGAGACCAGCAATGAAGAGCGCAACATCCGAAGTTCTGCACCCTCCACATGCCAATGCTGTAGGATGTTCTATACAGAGAGGGGCATTAACTAATGCAGGAGGATGTTCTATATATTATACAGAGAGGGGTATTAATGCAGGAAGATGTTATATACATTATACAGAGAAAGGTATAAATTGAGGAGGATGTTCTATACAGAGAGGGACATTAATTCAGGAGGATGTTCTATAGATTATACAGAGAGGGGTATTAATTAATGCAGGTGGATGTTGTATACATTATACAGAGAGGGGTATTAATTAATGCAGGAGGATGTTCTAAACATTATACAGAGAGGATCCTTTTTTTTTTAAAGCCCTTTAAATCCAGTGGCTGTGAGCGCGGAGATCGGCTGCTTGTTTCATTATCTCAGTACAATGTATCAGGCTCAGCTGTTACAGTAACTGACTAACAGCGCTCAGAGTTTCAGTAAAACAAGGAAATAATATTGTTCGAACGTCTTATAAATAAAAATATTATTTACTAGTTTTACTGAAACTCTGAGCGCTGTGATGAGCAGCAGTCAGTTACTGTAACCGCTTTGCCTGACACGGGGCAGTATTACAATGTTGGTGCTAACTTAACCATAGCTGTTGTAAACTGAAAACCTCCATAGGCTACAATGTCTCTGGGAAGTTTACAACAGCTCTGGTTAAGTTAGCACCAACTATGTAATATGGCCCACATTGTGCTGAGAGTGAGAGATACTGTAACAAGCAGCGATCTCAGACCTCTGAGGAGCCACTACAATAGTAATTGTATCCATTGGTTTTCGGATGAATGAAATTAGTTTTCATACTAAAGAACTGAAAACGAATTTCTTTAGCAACTAAATAAATTGCATTTTAGGACTAATCCATTAGTTCAAAACGAAATTTTGTGCTGTGCACATGTCTACCAGGTATAATTAGTTTAATTGTCTAGTTTGTTTCATCCATTTTTGTGATCACGATTGTATATGTGATCAATGAGACGATTGAAAGGTATTTTAATATGATAGGTAGTTTTTAATTTTTGCATTAGTGTGAAATCCCCCCCTCCTTTTTCCAGCATGGTGTCTGTTCAATTTCGTTTCCTCTCGAGGCTAGTCAGCGGGGTGATGGAAATAGATATCCTGTGTTGACTTAGAAATGCCCGCGAAATCTTTGTTACATGATGTAGAAATGTATCTGCTCTGATTGGTTGTTGTATCACATTCCTATGTTGGGAGTGAAAACTGCAGGAAGTTTTTATGTATGTATAACGAACATTTCTATTGGATGATTGAAACAATAAACCAATCTGATAGACCACGGACTGATCAGATGCTAATCTGCCATATCTCGGTGTGGTTGGGTCTGTCGTCTCCTCTGATCAGAGTCGCGCTGCGCCTTACTTCATTTTTGATATATAAGAAGAAACTTGAAAAAGGTTTATGGTAATTATAATGGAATTTAGAACTTAACAGCGCCTGCCCCGGAATCTAACGC
>RXON01002827.1:0-26006 GCA_009667805.1 Leptobrachium leishanense | reverse complement strand
TTCATTAAGCAATTTGCGTAGAGTACGTAACTTTCGTATTTACATACGCAAATTGGGTATCTTGCATACTTTTCACACAAAGTATGAGAGTGTTGGTCAGAGGGATGAGTTGATGCTGCATGCACAGCTTAAGCCCATGTTTACTTTCTCAAATGAACGCAGCTACAAGCACTTGGTCATAGATGATGATGTCAGCATGAAATTGGGGTTAATAAATTAAAGTGGTCAGGGTGTGTAGTGTCCTTTTTTTTTTTTT
Source organism: Leptobrachium leishanense (assembly GCA_009667805.1). Taxonomy (NCBI): domain Eukaryota; kingdom Metazoa; phylum Chordata; class Amphibia; order Anura; family Megophryidae; genus Leptobrachium; species Leptobrachium leishanense. The sequence goes on along the minus strand of RXON01002827.1, from coordinate 25,750 downwards.
TTTAAATAATTTCGTGAACAAACTGAGTGGGAGAGACTGGAGGTGGAAGGGAGTGACTTGACGTGAAAGGGAGTGGGTATGGACAAAAGACCAGATCTGAGTGTGGGAGTGTGTTTGGGGAAAGGGACCAGACCATAGTGAGGGAATGGCTCTCCCTACCAAGAGGCTGTGGTAGGGAGGGTGGGGGTGGTGGCACAGGACTCCAGCTTCAAGTAAGGATAAAACACAGGCATACAGCTCCTTCACCCAGTGACAGTATCCTATTGTTTGTTACAGTTCTGCTACTGTTATAAACGGAATTAAAACAAACTAGTTATGTCTGACATAACCCTAGAACTAAATCATACCTAGTAAAGCAGCGGCGCGTCTTCTCCAATCAGCTCCGAAGCTCAGGATATTTACATGTAACTCAGTCTGACTCTAAACAGTGTGAGCTGCACACAGGACAATTAATCAATAATGGAAATAGTTTACAACTATTTTAATCATCGATTTAGTTGTTTCAGCCCTAGTCCTTTTAACCCCTTAAGGGCTTGTACAGAGTGATTGATTGGAGCTTCGCGCATGCACAGAGTGATGTGTGCAGATCGGGAGTGTAGGGGGGGCATACATCACATTCTGACTGCTTTATAACACTGAAGTTGTCAGGATGTGTAGAGTGTTTCGACTCTGAACGTTCACTTTCTGCACCGTAAAGATTATTATCTTAACACTTTGGTTTTTCTAATATTTCCATAAAGAATCCATGTCTGTGGTTTTATCCACATCTAACTGGGGTTTCAACAAGGAGTCAGGAAACCCTCTATCATTCGCCAACAATAGACTCTTCCGTTGTAACCGAAGCAGGCCAGAAATTAGCCGCCATGTTGTTCCCTAGCAGCCATCTTAGGTTGAGCTGAGATTCGCGCATTTGTAAATAGCGAATATTAGCTGACTTAGAAAAGTTTGCATAGATTTCAGAGACTCCAGAGGCTTGCTGGCATAGCAAATAATCTGGCCTGAATAAACAGTGGGTGCCAAAAAGTTGATTTAGAAACACCAAGGTCAGAGAGCCTCGGCTGAAGACAAAGGCACTCCTTAGGACATCTGGGCGCTTATCTTGGTTGGGAAGTAAACGGCATCTGGGGAGTGAGAGCGCCAGGAACTAGCCGAACTTTAAATTATCTGAGAAACTGCCAATTTGTGGAATGTCTGTGTCCGAGATGAGGGGATGGCATATTTGCCCTGGGGAGGGTTGTATGGATGTACCTTTTTGCGTATTCATGTATAAGAATTGAAACCCATCCTGATCTCGTCACTCCGTCTTTGCGATTTAATCCAGATTGACACTTGACGTCAATAAAGAACACCTTTCCTGCCATTTGACTCGTGTCCGGCTTGTCATTGTCTGCACCGTGCCGACCTTTCTCACGACAGAACTGAGTGGATTCCGCTAACACCGTTATTCCCTTTTTGTGCAAACCCTGTCAATGAGTGGTGGATTCGTCCATTTTTATTGGACGTGCTCTGCCACATCCGAGATTGTTGCTTTTATCGATATGGAGTACTGTGTGCAGTATTGGAGACCGTATCTCCAGAAGGATATAGACATCTTAGAGAGAGTTCAGAGAAGGGCTACTAAAATGGTGTACGGCTTGAAGGAGAAAAGTTACCAGGAAAGGCTTAATGATCTTAACATGTACAGCTTGGAAAAAAGACGAGAGAGGAGATATGATAGAAACATTTAAATACGTAAAGGGAATCCACAAGGTAGAGGAAGGGAGTATATTTAAAAGGAAACAAAATAGCAAAACAAGAGGACATAGTCTTAGATTAGAGGGGCAAAGTTTTAAAAGTAACATCAGAAAGCATTATTTTACTGAGAGGGTGGTGGATACATGGAACAGTCTTCCAGTAGAAGTGGTAGAGGCCAAAACAGTAATTGAATTTAAGCAAGCATGGGATAGGCATAAGGCTATCCTAAACAAAAGATAAATCCAGGTAAAGTATCCATGTAATTGGGCGACTAGATGGGCCGAAAGGTTCTTATCTGCCGACATTTTCTATGTTTCTATCTTTGAAAAATGGTCAGTAGATAAATCTTCCGTCTTTTTTTATAAACCAGTGTCCAAAAACTCAGCGGCACATGTCAACCGTCACATGAATTTAGGAAACACAGGACACGAGGTCACCCATTTACACTGGAAGAAAGGAAATTCAGGCTAAAGCATCGGAATGGTTATTTTACGATGAGCACAATAATGCTGTGGAATTCTCTGCCTGTTGAGGTGGTTGGGTCAGAGATCTTTTTTTTTTTTTTTGAAATTCTGTATTTTATTAGTTTTTATAATATGGCATTAGAAGCAATACAATGCATAGATCAAATGAAACATAAGTGTATTATATTGATAAAAAATTTAAGTAAAAATAAGGAAAATAAAATATATATAAAAGAGGAAAGAGAGGGGGGTAAAGGTAGTAAGGAGTATATGCCTCTGCGAGAAGGAGTCTGTACCGCAGACCCGTATCCTATGGCAGCGCAGGGCACCCAAGCCACGCGGCCCAGATCTTCAGATAGGTGTGGAAGTGTCGTGAATCTGAGCCGTGAGTTGCTCCATCATTCGTGCCTCTGAACATTCGCCGAGCAGTTCCAGGTGAGAAGGGAGCGTCGGTTGATTCCAGTGCCTGGCCAGGGCTCTGCGAGCGATTAAGGGGACTCGAGCGATAAGTTTGTTTTCGCACCGTAGGAGCCCTTCTACATGACGGGATAGGAGGAATGTCCATGGGTTGATTTCCACCAGCCGTTCAAGAGCTTGATGTAGCCAATCCGCCAGCGTAGCCCAATACGGGCGGAGGTTGGGGCACAACCACCATTGATGGTAATACGTCCTGAGCTGACTGCAGCCTCTCCAGCATAGTCCATTTGGGATAGCATGCATGTGATGTAGGCGTACCGGGGTAAGGTACCAGCGGAAAAGAGTCTTAACGCTTTGTTCCATGTGGGTGATGCAGCCCGATTTAAAATTAGCTTCCCAAATCTCAGACCACTCCTCTGTGTCAAGCTCCTCTCCAATGTCCGCCTGCCATTTGAGCATATATGGAAAATGACCGGGATGGCCATGTAGGACCAATGATTGATACATAGAAGAGATTGCGCCTTTGAAGGTCACACCACGAAGGCACAGCTTTTCAAACCATGTGGGTGTCAATGTCGCTGCTTGTTTGATATCTTGCGAGACGAAACTTGAGAGCTGTAGGTAGCGGAAGAAGTCTCTGGGTGTTAGTGGCAGTTGCTGGCTTATCTGCAAATGTTTTAGGTGACCATCCACCATCAAGTCCGCAATCCGGGAGATGTCTCCTTGATCATATACGCTGAAATCTCGCGGTGTCATACCTGGGAGGAACCACGGGTTGCGATACAGCGGAAGGAGTGGGGAGATCTCGGCAGTGAGCGAGAATTTTCTGGACAACGTGTCCCAGGTGTGGAGGGAATGAGAAACCAAGGGCAGCTGGATATCGTTCTTTTCTCGCTGATTTCGGGAGCCACATGAAAAATGGAAGCAGATCAGGAAGCATCATGTCATTTTCAATTATCAACCCAGCATTTCTGAGCAATCGGAAGGTGCCATTCGGGCAATCTGAGTCAGCAGGGCAGCACTCAAGTATAGTTTAAGGTTTGGTAGGGCAAGGCCTCCGCTGTTTATGGGGATGTACATAAGGCGCCGTTGCAATGCGGGGTCGTCGTCCCGACCACACAAACCTGGTCAATACGTTGCTGCAAACTCTTTTCAGGGCAGTCGGGGGACGGAGATAGGCAAGGACTGAAACAGGATAGAGCAGGTGCGGTAAAACGTTCATTTTAATTGAGTTTAATCTCCCCAGCCAGGATATGGACATGTCCTGCCAAGAGTCGATATCTTGTTTGATCTGGGTGAGCAAAGGAGATATAGTTAAGGTCATAAGTTGGTCCAGGTGTGGGGACAGTTTTAGACCAAATATGTCAGCGGAGAAGAGGATATAGGAAGGGAGAAATTAAGGGCTAGGAGGTTGGATGACGATTCAGGAGATGAATTGGGAAAGCAGTGGATTTACGTGTTATTTTAAAGCCAGAGAGGGAGGCAAAGGTGTCCAGTAGATCAAAAAGGTAGAAGTGAGCGCCCATAGGGCGGCTCAGGTAAGGAAAAGGTCGTCTGCGTACGCTGCCACCTTATATTTTTTTGCCCCGACCATATACCGTGACGTCTGGGTGCTGCCTGATTGCGGACAGGAGGGTTCTATGCAGAGGCGAACAATAGGAGGACAGAGGGCAGCCCTGCCTAGTCCCATTGCGGATAGCAATGTGACGAGGGCAGGCCCCGGTGGGGAGGATCGCTGTTGGGCATCATAAAGTGCAGTGATGGCAGTGTAAAATGATTTAGGTATCCCTATATGTGCTAAGGTGTGTAACATGAAAGGCCAGGTGAGGCGGTCGAACGCCTTCTCGGCGTCCAACGAGAGAAAGAGCGTTGGAAGGCAAGAGGTCTGAGCTACCCAAATCAGGTCAATACAGCGGCGGGTATTATCTCTGGCCTGCCTGGGGTCAGCGACCTTTTAAGCAGCGAATGGATGACTTCCTGCAGACACAGAATATTAAGGGTTATAATATTTAATATGTGGGTAAAAGCTTCTTGATCCAAGGAGAAATCTGACGCCATCTGGGGGCAAGAAGGAATTTTTTCCCCAGTGTGTTGTATATTCAGCGAGTGATTTTTCAGACTTTTTGCATTCTTTTAGATCAGCAGCAGTAGGTGACGATCAAGAGGCTGAACCCGATGGACGTACGGCTTTTTTCAGCCTTTGTAACTATAGGGGTTATTAAGAGCCGAACTTGCCACCAAATTACAACGAATGGTGAATTTCCCTGTGTGGTGTAATTTCGTGGCAGTTCATCTATTCAGAAAGCTGGCAACCTGCCAAATTTTGGCGAATGGTCTGCAAAATATAGAGCAGATTGTTGCAATTCAGCAGCAGTGAAATTGTCCCATAGAGAAGTAATGGTTAATCTAGAGAACACTGAACTGCGCCGACATGTCAGTGAAATGCCCAAATTTTCAATGCTTCATTTCGATAGGTTTAAGGCCCTTGTCAGAAGAACACCGTGATCACGTCTGTGTTGCCGCACAGTTTAACATCCGGCGTAGCATAGAATCAGGTTTGGGTCGAAATCCCGACGGCCAACTTCCCTACACAGACAACTCCCTGACGGCCAACTTCCAGACATCCAAAATTCCAGCGGCTAAACCTAGCCCTAACCCCCTTAAACCTAACCCCCTATACCTAGCCCTAACCCCTAAACCTAGCCCTAACCCCTAAACCTAGCCCTACCCCCTAAAATCTAGCCCTAACCCCCTAAAATCTAGCCCTACCCCCCAAACCTAGCCCTTACCCCTAAACCTAGCCCTTACCCCCTAAAACCTAGCCCTAACCCCCTAAACATATCTTATCTGGCCTCCCTCTGTCCCGTCTCTCCCCCCTACAATCCATCCTGAACGCCTCCACCAGGCTAATTCACCTCACCCGCCGCTCTGTCTCTGCCGCTCCCCTCTGCGAGTCCCTTCACTGGCTCCCCATCCACTGCAGAATTAAGTTCAAAATCCTTATCCTTACCTACAAAACCCTCACTAACTCAGCGCCCCACTACCTGTCCTCACTAATCACCAAATACACCCCAGCCCCACTGGTGTATCTTGGCCTAGGCCAACAAGGCCCAGGCCTAGGGCGGCACTTTCCAGGGGGCGGCGGCCCGCTGGGTGGCCCCACCCCTAAATTTTTTATTTTTTTTTACTTTTGCAAACTATTTTACCAGGAAGGAAACATTGAGATGTCACTAATTTTCAAGTATGTCCTGGGTAGGCAAGGCCTAGGCTTTCACTTTCCATGGGCAACAAAAAACCTCACCACTAATTGGGTTACTCACAGAGCACCGAAATGACGCCAACATTTTTGGTGTTCTGTAGTTCCCTGAACTTCGGGGAATTAAAATTTCCCAGCCCTGCAGTGAATTTCACCATTCACCGCAGGGTACCCAAAGTGCATGGAGTCGGCCGCTGTATGCTGCCACCGCAAACCCATGGCCTGCTGTTTTCAAAAGAACTACTGAACGAAAATGTCTGGAATTTACATATAAGATCCTATGATTGATAATAAAAAGTTCTGTTACAAAAAGGAGAACCGATATAAAAAAAAGGGGGGGAATTTAGCCCAAAAAATTCTGAAAAATCACTAAAAGGTACAAAAAAAAATCTAAAATAAATAAAGACTTTTTACTGCAGATTAAAATAATAATGGTTTATTAGATATTGCATAAAAAACGGGGAATATTTTTAACATTGAAACCTATGGGATTCGCCTGAATAAACCTGCTGATTGAAACCACTGAACATCAGGGCATTTCACTGACATTTCTCTGCTGTTTGGTTAACCATTACTTCTCTATGGGATTTGCACTGCCTTCAAACAGCACCGTACTTGCTGGCAGTTCGCCAAACTTGTGTGTGAGCATATCACCAGAGCAGTGGTGTACTTAGAGGAGTGGCGGAGGGCGGGCCCCCAGGTACCAGTGATATTGGGGTGTCATTAGGGGGTACTAGGAGGTTGCCACTGTCACTGTTGTTCAGCTTTGAGCTGTGTTCTCAAACAACGAGCAGCGGAGCATGGCGTTTGCATACGGAATAAAATCGAATAGAAAAAAAATCCCCCTCTCCTCCCTCCATAGCTCCTCCCCTGCCCCGCAGCAGCTCTAGAGAGGGGAGGGGGATGTGATTTGTGTGTCCAGAGAGAGAAGATGACAGTAAACGGCAGGTAAAGGGGGGGTTCAGCAGAATATGAAGCCCTGTCTGCTTACTGCTGTTTAAAGTGGACCTTTCCTAACCAGCACTGCAGTGATAGAAATTTGTCATTGAGCTGCCTGGCTCCTGGTGAGGCTGCTTGCGTGCAGGTCACACTCGGTCCGGCCAGTCAGGTGGTACTGAGTCTCAGTACCACCTGACTGGCTGAACCACGTGACACGCATGCACGCAGCTGCCCGCCCTTTCGTTAACATGGACTGTCACTCTATTCTGGACTGATCACCCATCGGGAAGGGAATCAAAGCCACGGTGCACCCTCTGGCAGTGGCACCCCACTGCTGACAAGATGGCCCCACGCAAGCACACAGCCGTGATCCTAACGTGGCCTGGAGGGACCTCCTGCTGAGTCTGTACACAGTACCTGCTGACTCTGCACACAGCCTTACCGCGGACAGAGGCGGTAAAATATTAGAATAAATCATTGCTGTGTGCTCATATACACTCGGTTTGCTGGGAGTTTTATTGCAGTGGATTCTGATTGCACTCATACACACCACCACATTGCACTGCTGGGAGTTTTATTGCAGTGGATTCTGATGCACTCATACACACCGCACATTGCATTGCTGGGAGTTTTATTGCTGTGGATTCTGATACGCTGACACACAACACACATTGCATTGCTGGGAGTTTTATTGCAGTGGATTCTGATGCACTCATACACACCGCACATTGCATTGCTGGGAGTTTTATTGCTGTGGATTCTGATACGCTGACACACAACACACATTGCATTGCTGAGTTTTATTGCAGTGGATTCTGATGCAATCATACACACCGCACATTGCATTGCTGGGAGTTTTATTGCTGTGGATTCTGATACGCTGACACACACCACACCTTGCATTGCTGGGATTTTATTGCAGTGGATTCTGATGCACTCATACACACCGCACATTGCATTGCTGGGAGTTTTATTGCTGTGTGAATTCTGATGCACTCATACACACCGCACATGCATTGCTGGAGTTTTATTGCTGTGGATTCTGTGATACACACTGCATATTACTGTGAGTTTTATTGCCCTGGAGCTCTGGATTACGCTCATACACACTGCACATTACTGTGAGTTTTATTGCTGTGCAGTTCTGTGATATGCTCATTACACACTGCACATTTCTGTGGGTTTTATTGCTTTGCAGCTCTGATATGCTCATACACAGTGCCCATTTCTGTGTGGTTTTATTGCTATGCAGCTCTGTGATACGCTCATATGCAGTGCACGTTTCTGTGGATTTTATTGTTCCACCAATTAGAGCGGCTGTGATCCCGTTTACTTGACATGCGTGGCTGTTCTTTGTAAAAATACTTGAGATAAAGAAAATTATGAATGTTTAAATTCAATAGATACATTTGAAATGGTATACAAATATACAAGTAGGCACTTGGTATCCACTTTTAATATAAAGAGAGGAAAAGGCGGAGCTCTAAGAGGAAAAGGTGGAGCTTAAAGAGGAAGGGTGGGGATTAACCAGGAAGAGGTGTGCCCTTGACAGGAAGGGGTGCGTCAAATTTAAATTAGGGGTGCACGAGTTTAGTCAGGCCTAGGGCAGCACAAAACCTAAATACACCACTGCCCAGCCCGCTCCCTAAGGTCAAACAGTGACCTGCGCCTAGCTTCTCCCCGCATCACCTCTTCCCATAATAGACTGCAGGACTTCACATGCGCAGCCCCCACTCTCTGGAACGCTCTCCCTCGTACTGTCAGACTTTCCCCTAACTTCTCTTCCTTCAAACGCTCCCTGAAAACGTTCCTATTTAGGGAAGCCTACCACCCAACTCACTGACGCAACCATCAATCACTCTCACCTTACAGTCCTCTCCTCCTGTTTCCAAACCCCAACCCTTCTAGATTGTGAGTTCCTACGGGAATAGGGCCCTCATCTCCTCCTGTACTGTTTGTCAAATGTTGTTCAATGTATTATAACCCTGTCTATACTGTGCTTATTGTACAGCGCTGCGGAATATGCTGGCGCTTTATAAATAAATAATAATAATAATAGCCCTAACCCCCTTTGTCACGGAATGGCCCAGCACCCTCAGCCAGGGGCGGTGCACAAGGACATTGATTTGGCCATGAACACTTAGGTGCGGTAGCACGCACAGAGTTTTGCAGTACTTTTTATTAGATGTGGTTATGTGTGGTGTAATACAGTGTTCCCCGTTGATGGTGAAATGTGTTCCCTTTGTCTGCCTTGCCCGCCGCCATTTTCCGATTGCCTCGTGGTTGCAATCAGATTATTCGAATCGTAAAATGGCCGATTCGGACCATCCGGTCCGAATCGGCGACTCCCCGAACTGTAACGGCCAATGGGTCCTGTAAGGGCGGGCAGGGATTCCCATTGTATTCATAATTTGTGTAAAGTTGATAAATGCCTGAGCTGTGAATAATAAACCCAGATTTACCAGTGCATCCAGCCTCGACTGATGTCTTTATTTCTCCGCGCGTACTTCATCGTCTGAGTATCCCCCGCGGTCTCAGGGTACGGTTGTCCAACTAGATCCGAACCGAACCGAGCGCTCTGTGCCTGCATCTCGCATCAGGACAGAGGCGCAGCGATATGGTGTTCGGTTCTCAGACTATTAGCCCGAGATCCGATCCGAAGGGCGCGGCCGATGTACCGCGCTTCGTATTGTATTGCAAGAGACCGCGGTAAGATCCGAAGACTCGGCCGATCCCGCAAGATCCGAAGCTGCATCCGTCTAAGATCCGAAAAGTCCTCCGCAATCAGATCCGAATATTCCGCCGGAAAAGATCCGATCTCCGAAATCGGCCGGCCGCCCGCAGACGTACTCCACACCCACAAGGTCAGTGAACCAGCTGCTCGGGACGCTGAGTACCGTATGGCTCAGTGGTCGGGCTGGTTCTAGGCAGGGGTCCCTCACCGCCCGCTAACCCTTCCCAGGGTCACGCCAGGCCGCACGAGACGCCGAGTGCCGCGTCACTCGTAGTCGGGCCAGCGGTAAGCGCCGGGCGCCGCAGATAGAGCAACACCGCAGGCGGACAACATCCCATTCCGTCATACTGGTGGCAGCGGTGGGATCGCTCTCTGCAGGCCCCTAGGAGACCTACGCCATGGTGGTGTACACCCACTACAACCGGGACACCCTGCGTGGGATGTTGGAGAACCGGGGAGGAACGCGGGTAATAAGAACCGGAAAACCCTGATTAAGGAGCTGACCAGGATGGATCGGCACGGGGCGACGACACCCGTCCCCAGCCCTGTCCACGCAGAGGCGGAGGAAGATGCTTGCCTCAGAGAGGTGCGGCGTCGGATTGCCCTGCTCGGAGATGCCCCAGTGGCGGCGGACAGATACGAAGTGATTCGGGGGTTTAACCGGGAAGTCGAGCAAGAAAAGGACCGCCAGCACGAGCTGCGGTTGGCAGAGCTCCGCGGAGCAGAGCCTGAATATTTTAACCCCGAACCCTACCCCGCGGAACCCTGGGTCGAGGCTTACAGCTCGACTGGAGCTTCACCCCCGGGAATCTGCAACCCCCAGTGAATCACCCTTTCGGGACTTACAGCTCGCCTGGAGCCTGTATGGGGACATCGCACATCCCAACGACCCTCGATGGAGACTTACAGCTCGCCTGGGGCTGCATCTGAGGACGCCACATTCCCCCGTCGAGGAGCGGTGCCCCTGTGCCGGCACCTTCGCTGACATAGAGGTTGTGTTTTCAAGAAGGCTGCAGGAGGGCCTGGATCGGGACCAGGGGTCCACCGAGGAACTTTGGTACGAGGCCCTGAACCATGAGAGGACTGCCATGGTGTGTACGTTCCCTCCGACGCTGTCATTCACCGGGTGCAGTACGATGTGCGAGCAGCGTTCCTGCAAGGTCGGGCCCAGAAGAGTGGGAGGCCGAGCTCCAGAGTCTGGTGCAACAGGAGATCGCACTGGACGCCGCGTACCGCGCGCTCCGGTGGCTAACCGCCCCTCCGACAACGCGCCCTATTGATGGCACCTCCACCGCAGGGCCCCGCTACGGAGGCACGGGGCTGCTCTACGAGAGCATGGCCGCAGACCCCGGGTTCGGAGAAGAGACCGAAGAGCGATTGGAGGAGATTCTGGAGCGACGGGAACTGGAGCTCCCGTCCGACATCAGGGACTCGGTGTTCGAGGAACTGGAGTCCCTAGCAGAGCCAGAGTGGGAGCTCGAGGTGGCCTACCGAAGATTGTTGGACGGCGCTCCGCAGTCGAGCCTGAGTTCCCCGTGCTGGGACGGGTCGGCGGAAGAAGTCGACAGCCCCCAGGTCTGGGACTTATGGGAGGCCGAGGTGGTCCCATGGGTACCCGTTGGGGTCCCAGCAGAGGAAGTTATCCCCTTCACCCCGCAAGCGGACAGGGTGGCCGAGGCCACGGGTCCAGCGGGGGAGCTGGCAACGGGGCAGAGCGCCGCTGGCCTCTGTCCACTCCCTGACGCCAAGAGAGTTGTCCTCCAACCAGCGGAAGAGCTGGCCACGGGGCAGAGTGCCGCTGGCCTCTGCCCACTACCCACGGTCTGCCAGGAGGAGCAGACGGATGGTTCCCCCGGGCTGGGCTGTGAGCAGCCACTGATTGCCCCGGGGGGGGAAGAAACCATCCCCCTGCAAGGTGATTCGCACCCAGCAGAAAAAGTTACCCCCTCCACCCCGCGAGCGGACAGGGTGGCCGAGGCCACGGGTCCAGCGGAGGAGCTGGCAACAGGGCAGAGCGCTGCTGGCCTCTGCCCGCTCTCAGTCGCAAAGAGAGCTATCCTCCAACCAGCGGAAGAGCTGGCCACGGGGCAGAGTGCCGCTGGCCTCTGCCCGCTGCTCACAGTCCGCCAGGAGGAGCAGACCGACGGTTTCCCCGGATTGCGTGGGGTGCAGTCCCTGATTGTCCAGGGGGTGAAGACACCCCCCTCCTGCAGGAGATCCTCGCCCAGCGGAAGAGCGTGACCATGGGGCAGAGGGCCGCCGGCCTCTGCCCACCCCTCCCAATTGGTCCCGAGGGACAGAGCGAGGCTAGTTACATGCCACCACGCCACGCAGCAGCTGGCCGCACCTAAATTCCGGGACTGCGTCCGGCGGCCTCCACTCACGTAGAAGAGCTGGCAACGGGGCAGAGAGCCGCTGGCCTCTGCCCACCCTTCGGCTGCCCTGAAGAGCAGTCGGGTTTTCCTGAACTGCTGACTTCGCAGCCGGTGGCCGTCCTCGACTCCCGGGAGGTCAGTACTGCATTTCCCTCCTCAGCAGAAGAGCTGGCTACGGGGCAGAGCGCCGCTGGCCTCTGCCCATCTTTCCAACTCTCTGGCCCGGAGGCCCCACGCAACCACTGGGCTTTTCAACAGCTAACCGGGTCACCCGGGGTGTGTGCACTTAGCAACTGGTTCCCCGGGGGGGCACAGGCGGCACTCCGACCCAGCCACATGGCTCTTCTTCCAGGCGGGGTAACCACGAGGACGTGGGGGCCCAACCAACCTGGCATGGTCGCAGGGCCAAACGGAGAAGCTTGGTGGCCCGGCCTCCCCAGACAGACTATGGGCCTGGGAGCACCGACTTCCCCGGTATGACCCGGTGGGGGTCATACCAGGTGCGTCGAACTGGGGGAGGGGGAGGAGTGTCACGGAATGGCCCAGCACCCTCAGCCAGGGGCGGTGCACAAGAACATTGATTTGGCCATGAACACTTAGGTGCGGTAGCACGCACAGAGTTTTGCAGTACTTTTTATTAGATGTGGTTATGTGTGGTGTAATACAGTGTTCCCCGTTGATGGTGAAATGTGTTCCCTTTGTCTGCCTTGCCCGCCGCCATTTTCCGATTGCCTCGTGGTTGCAATCAGATTATTCGAATCGGAAAATGGCCGATTCGAACCATCCGGTTCGAATCGTAAAATGGCCGATTCGGACCATCCGGTCCGAATCGGCGACTCCCCGAACTGTAACGGCCAATGGGTCCTGTAGGGCGGGCAGGGATTCCCATTGTATTCATAATTTGTGTAAAGTTGATAAATGCCTGAGCTGTGAATAATAAACCCAGATTTACCAGTGCATCCAGCCTCGACTGATGTCTTTATTTCTCCGCCGTACTTCATCGTCTGAGTATCCCCGCGGTCTCAGGGTACGGTGTCCAACTAGATCCGAACCGAACCGAGCGCTCTGTGCCTGCATCTCGCATCAGGACAGAGGCGCAGCGTATGGTGTTCGGTTCCCAGACTATTAGCCGAGATCCGATCCGAAGGGCGCGGCGTGTACCGCGCTTCGGTATTGCAAGAGACCGCGGTAAGATCCGAATACTCTGCCGATCCCGCAAGATCCGAAGCTGCATCCGTCTAAGATCCGAAAATCCTCCGCAATCAGATCCGAATATTCCGCCGGAAAAGATCCGATCTCCGAAATCGGCCGGCCGCCCGCAGACGTACTCCACACCCACAAGGTCAGTGAACCAGCTGCTCGGGACGCTGAGTACCGTATGGCTCAGTGGTCGGGCTGGTTCTAGGCAGGGGTCCCCTCCACCGCCCGCTAACCCTTCCCCAGGGTCACGCCAGGCCGCACGAGACGCCGAGTGCCGCGTCACTCGGTAGTCGGGCCAGCGGTAAGCGCCGGGGCCACGCAGATAGAGCACAACCGCAGGCGGACAACATCCCATTCCGTCATACCCTTAAACCTAGGGTTAGAGTGTTAGTATTCGGGTTAGCCGCTGGGATGATGGCTGTCTGGAAGTTGGCCATGTAGGGAAGTTGGGATGTCCGGCAATTTGTTCTGTTTGGTAGTTGGCCGTCGGGATGTTGACATTAGGGAACCTGGCTGTAGGGATTTTGTCCGGCACCCCATAGAATCACGAGCAATAGAAACTTTGGGTTTCTGGACGTTATGTTGGCCGGACATGAGCAGGGTCTGACGTCTCCAAATCACGCACACACGCCACTAGTGGACGCAGCGCACTCTGTACGTTCGTAATAGCGGTTCTGCGTTCTCGAAAAAATGCTTTCATTTTCCACTTGCATTGCGCAGCCGGACTTTCGTGCGACCGTACTTCATATATTGGCCGTCATTGCCCGTCATTTGCTGCTAGTGCGGCCGTGATTAAGTGCGCCTAAACGCACGTTAAAAATTCGCTAGTCTGACCCCAGCCTAAATGGGAGAATTTTTCTGGTTTGGCTATTTTGACCTAGAATTTTCCATTCTCCAGTCATTCTCCTGCTCTTCACCGCTCTCTGAATAACCTTGACAGGGTTATTCAGAGAAAGGTGAAACTCAGAATGACTGAAGAGAAAATTCTAGGTCAAAATAGCCAAACCAGAAAAATTCTCCCATTTGGTCTAGAATTTTCCATTCTCCAGCCATTCTCCTGCTTTTCACCGCCAAAAAAATCAGTAAACTTTTTCTGCGTGTCTGAAAATGTCTCCTCTTTTCATACAGGCTGCCGCCCCAACCAGTTGTTTATGGATAGATTAAAGGAAAAGCATTTACCGTCATTTGAAATGTCATTTTTTTTGTTTTTAAGTGTTTCTATACATCCTAGAAATCCGCCACTTCACGGGCAGGTTATGGGGACCTCCTAGGCACGATATTTGAAGGAAGTTTTCGTTTTTATTTTTAACCCTTATGTCATGGAAAACTCACTGTTCCTTTTTAAAAACTTTTTTTTTAACTTTTTGTCCTTGTCTCCTGTCCCCCAGGGCACTACCTGGACCCCCATACACCTTTTTATGGCAAATATCTAGCATATATGCCCTTTTGGAGGGCACTCTAAAAATCGAACTTTCAGCCCCATTGACTTGTATTGCGTTCGAATTCGAACATTTGGAAAGTTCGAGTTCGAATGCGAACCGAACTCGGGTGTTCGACTCATCCCTAGCAATTACGAGAATTTCAATTTAGGCAAGTTTAACCCATTTACGCCGCGGGGCATACTATCCTGTTCCCACAGCAGGTGGGGCTGAACGCTGGGGACCAGCATAGCAAGGCCTGCAGGCATCTATGGGCTGCAACCACCCCGCGTACCAGCTGGCACATCATTTGCCGCTGCAGGACGGCTTGAAATCAAGCCGCCTCTGCAGCCAATGACGCACCGAACGTTATCTGTGTGGGCGAGCCGATGGGGGGCCCACCGCAGCCTCTGGCATTAAAGCCCTCCCATTGGGCACAACCCGCTTGGCGGTAAAGAGTTACATTTGAGGAAGATATCCAGTTAGAGACCGCGGAGAGACATTCAGGGACACGGTCCAGGAGAGCAAGAGAGAGATACTTGATCATTATCACAACCAAAAACCATTTGCTTTATGTATAGTATTGTTATTAGGCAAAATAAAAGTCTTACATGCAAAGATTTCTCAGAACTCGACCCAAGAGCAGCAAAAATACACTATAAAAGGTGTCCAGAATATCACCTCATAAAAACAAATATACAAAAGAAAAATGTATAGATCGTTTCTATGTTAGGATAAAATACACCAAGACACTGAAAGGGTTAAACGATTTCACTAGAAATCAAATTACAATACCTAAAATTTAAACCACAAAATCCCTCAAATTCTGACCCAGGTATTAACCCCATATACCCTGAATATAGCATGGAGCGGCTCGGTGAAGGTGAAGGCGCAGTGAAGGTGTATAAATGTCTGATCGGGTCACACAGCTCATAAAAGGACAAACGTCCGGCCTCATAGTCCCGAATCTACGACAGGAAATGAGCTGATGTAAACTAATTCCTTTACTGTCATGTCTCACATAATACTGATTACCCCACCTTCCTAAACCCCAGGACTTGTTATTGTTTCCAATCCATAACTGGCCTCCTCTCCTGTCTATACTGGGATAGGCCACCCTCTAATCCCCCCACCACTCTGACTCACTGACCTCCACTTCCCAGTAATGTTGCCCAGAGGAGAAACTCCTGAGGCTTAAAACCTGTGAATACTGAAATCTCGGTGGTGTTTCTGGCGTGTTTACATCCAGTAACATGTCTGAAAGCCGCCAGTACACGGTGCCGTCTTGTTACTCCGGTCACAATCCCAGCTAGGCTTGAGTGTAAGGTAACTGAGATCAGACCCACATCCAGATCTCCTACATCATGGACCTTTTATATCACGTCTCTCTGTGAAAGGTATTTTAATGATAGGTAGTTTTTAATTCACTGTATATACACATTTCTATATTCTTGTAATATTTGATAGCTATATAAATATATAGAGCCTGACTGACTGTCCAGCAAATACGTAATTTTTGTCCATTGAGATAATGACCATCAAACAACCGCTTGGCAGCTCAAAAGAACTGACAATTGGTACTAGAGGAGTGGCTACAAAAAATTTCTTTATTGTTACAAAAATTAGACACTCTCAGATACAGGAAAAAAATTATTAAAAACATAAACAAAGACAACAAAGCATTGCAGGGTGTAATGGAAACAAAGCCAGTGTATAATGGCTGTGCGTAAAAATGTGCACCATCATATGCCAATCTATATCTAGGAATATGGGAGGAAAATTGTAAAACCAATGACATTCTAAAACCCTTTATTGATAAAGTTGAACTGTGGCTCAGATACATCGATGATGTGCTATTATTTTGGAAGGGAACTGAAAAAGAGTTTTTACAGTTTGTGTCTCTCCTTAATGATAATGTGTACAATCTGAAGTTTACTTTTGAGGTACAGAAGGAGAGCATTTCCTTCCTGGATATCAAAATCTCTAAAACCAATGGTGGCACCTTATCTACAACTCTATACAAAAAGGCAACAGCGACTAATCATCTATTACACTGGCAGAGCTTTCACCCATTCACCTTGAAAAGAGGAATTCCGGTGGGCCAATATTTAAGATTAAGAGGAATCTGTTCCTCTGACGAATTTCTGATTAAGGCCAAAAAACTAAAAAGTGACTTTCGTGAAAAGGATACGAATAGACACTTAAAAAAGGCATTTCAAACAGGCCATGTCAAAGTCCCGGGATAGTCTTTTACAAGACCCCAAAAATAATAATTTAATAAGATGCATTGGGACTTTTGACAAAGGATGGAATCAGATCTACTCCATTCTAGACAGATTTTGGCCCTAGCTAACTATGGATCCTCAATTATCGGATAAACTGGGTGGTAGACCCTCAGTTACTGCTAGACGTAGCAGTAACTTGAGGGATAGATTAGTTCATAGCCATCATAATCCTATCACCAACACAAGACCAACCACATGGTTATCCAAAAACTTACGCGGCATTTATCAATGTGGTCATTGTGTCGCATGTAAATTTATTCTAAAAAATTCTAAGAAGGTTACTGATTCCAGGAAAAAATGTGACTATGAAATCAAAACATTTTTCAATTGTAATTCCTGTGGTGTAGTATATTTGGCTACTTGTGAATGTGGTAAAATGTACGTTGGGGGCCTTTTTTCCTGCCCCTGGAGCCCTGCATGCAGCTGAGAAGCAGCGTGGCCAGACTTCAAGTTGGTGCCTGCCTGGTCCTGGTGGAAATAAAATCTCAGAACTGCAGCAGCAGGAAGAATTACCAGCTGGGCTGCTGATCAAACAAATTCTCAAAAAAGTCTCTTTAGAGGGGGCGTGTCCTGACCTGCGAAGAAGATGGCCGCTTAAGAACGGAGCTCCTGAGTCCCCTCCGACATCCAGCTCCCTTCCGCAGCCACCCCTGGTCATGGGACGCGGTAAGCAGAAGCAGAACACGCCTAAGACCCCTGCGCATCGATTGACCCGTGCCACGGGCCCACTGGACACGTTTGTCACCCCGACTGGCTCTGCCGCACACACCTCACCGCCTGCTAAAATGGCGGACGGACCCTCCCCACCGCACGTGCCTCTGGACTCCGCCGAGGCCGTTCGAAGACTGGAACGACTGATCTCAGCCCTCCCTACCAAAACGGATCTCTCGGACATCGTAACGGATCTGAAGGAGAGCTTTGCCGGAGACATAGGAGTGATCAGAACGGATGTTGCGGCCCTGTCATCCAGGGTGAGCCTCCTGGAGGTTGAAATGAATCGCCCCCCTGTCCCTGCACCACCCCCGGCGGACTTAGGTGAGCTGCGACGCCGTGTTGATGACCTCGATAATCGGGGAAGACGTCACAATATACGGATCCGCGGCCTGACGGAGGCTGAAGGAGAGGAAGACCTACGGAAAGTAATTAGCGAAGCCTTCTGCATGGTGCTCGGCTGGCCCATAACAGAGGTGATTCAGATGGACAGAGTGCACAGGGCCTTGCGCCCACGCCCGACACCCACTGCCCCCCCCAGAGATATCATATGCTGCCTCCCGAATTATACACTTAAAGAGCGGATCATGAGAGAATCAAGAGCATACAGATTTTGGGAATTTAAAGGTAGCAACCTGGAATTTTCCAAGACTTATCACCCTTTACGCTAACGGCCAGACGATGCCTCCAACCGGTGGTTCTCGCTTTAAAACAGGCTGACATCCCGTACCGCTGGAGCTTTCCTTTCGCCCTGACTACTTTGCGGAACGGCACGCGACACACCGTCTGCCACCCATCAGATGTCCCTGACTTCCTGTCCGCCATGGACCTACCGGAGATCGTGGTCCGTAATGGGAGCTGGAGGAACGCCGACCAGCGCCACAGGGCCAGCTGCGACCCAGGCGTCAGAGATCCCGGAGCGACGGCGACGGCGCTCTGGCAATGATGCCCCAGCTCGGATGGCTCCAGAGGAGGGCCCCCCGTGAGTATGTAACGCACTGAGTTTTACCATAACCACTATTTTTGAGGTCCTTCCACCGACCTTTTTACCACAACTGTCATCTACCCACCCCGGAGCCCTGGACGACGACGCTGCCCCCCCCCTTTTTTTTTTTTTTTTTTTTTTTTGGCGTCTGGACCGACTTGCCCGGGAGGCCGTAACCTCCTTGTACACGGTCCGACGTGTGTTTGGAAGCCCTAAGCCACTATAGACCCGAAGATTGGACACTGATCGTGTTTTGGCCCTTTTTGTTTTGGCTATTCTATATTTCTCGGTGTGTCCTCGGAAGGGTTGTACTAGTCCCGCGTGGATTACGGTTTAACTCACCCGTGGGCCCATATGAAACTTTTGCCGTATGACCTAGTCACAGCCTAATGCTAGACCCGTGGTTTGGTGTCTGGTTGCTTCAACTGATTATTTGGTTCAGCTATCTGCTACACAATGTTTTCTTTGGGTTCTCTGAATCGCCTACTGTACCACCGAGTGCGATACGGGCTGATCCGACATATGCTTGACTGTGATTCTTCCACCTTACGCCCTATGCACGGACTAATACGCAATCCACAGTTCGTTGTTTATTTGCTTACTGTGGTCGCATGAACCGTTTCTGTTATATAAATGCTGGGTTTCCTAAGGGCATGTAGTCAGCTGCCGGACTATGAGGGAGGGTTACTGATAATTCCTGTACCTTACCGTTGAGAGGGGTGATGTATGTCTATGTGAGTAGGGGATCCAATTGGTATGGCGCACTCTTGCTATTTGCAAATTTTGTTAAATATTTTTCTATTCTACCGCTAGAGAGCACTGTGCACTTGCCATCTCGCACTCTTGTTCTTTCCCACCCTACCACCAGATGCAACACGGAGCGCGCCTTGCTTCGAACACTTGGACCCTATGGAACCCATTGACGGGCTGGGACGCAGTTACATTCGCGCACCTCTAAATGTTTATATTATAAGGCTAAGCAGAGTTATATCTATGTATGTTGGTTATCCCGCACGTTTAATTTTTGCGCCCTGCCGCCAGGCGGGGCATGCCACAAATGTGAAATCGCACACACAATTTTTGAGCCCTGCTGAGGGCTGGGATGTGCCGGATCTCCGCACATTCTACTTCTGGGCTCTACTGTTAGGTGGAGAGAAAAGTTGAGAGGTTTACCCTCTAATTTTTGCGTCTACGCCGGGCGGGGCAAGAAGCGACTAGAACCAACAATACACACCCTGACCTCGCCAAGTGCGGGTTGTAGGGGGGTGCGTGGGAGAGTTTTTGTTGAAGTGTTACGCACACCCTAGATGTTTCTATTATAAGGCTGCGCAGAGTTATATATATGTATGATAGCCCGCGCTTCTGATTTTTGCGCTTGCCACCAGCGAGGCACTACAACTGTGAATCGCACACACAACCCTTTTTTTTTTTTTTCTCGCATGTTGCCGTTCATTTGCTTTCCTGGAGTCGGAGGGACTCTCTGATTGAGCTTCCTCTTATATTTTCTGTTCTTTCCCCCTTTTTTCAAACCCCTATACCATTCGTACCGCCACCTTCCCTGTGGCGGAGCGCTTCTGCCTCTTCTTCGCTTAGGAGTGGACTGGGAGACTGACTCCCATACCCTTGAGGACTAGACGCCACTATTTCAGGGGAACTAGTCGACTCTTAACCAGTTTCGAGCTGACCAGACCTCCCCCTGAGGCATCCTATACCTCATTCTCTATCCTGTTACCTTACTTTCACACCCTTTGACTTTTTCTTCTCTCCTCACCCCCCCTTCTTTGATCTTATTTTGTTGCTGTTTTTTGCCTCCCTATCGCCTACACACTCCCCCCCTACCTCCTTGCCCCCCACCCACCTGTGGCCACCATGGACACGTCCGGGGGGTTCGCCCACGGCCCCTGCGCCTCCTCACGTACAACGCTAAGGGCCTCAACATCCCGGAAAAGAGGAGCCGACTACTGCGTGAAGCACTGGCCTTGAGGGCTTCGGTACTCTTTCTACAGGAAACTCATTTTCGCCTGGGATCGGCCCCGATTTTACGCGATTCTCGTTTTCCCACGGGTTACTTCAGCGATTATCAGGGTGGTAAGAGCCGGGGTGTGGCTATCCTCTTCGCCAGAGATGTGCCCTTTGTCCTAACGGATGTAATGAGGGACCCGGAGGGGCGATACTTGTTCGTCAAAGGTACAATCGCAGACTATTGTTACACGTTCGCCTCGGTCTACCTCCCTAACACTGCGCAACATCGGTGCCTGACGTCTATTTTGCGCCAATTAGAAACCTTCATGGAGGGTACTCTCGTTGTTGCAGGGGATATTAACCTACCCTTAGACCCCAAAATGGATGCTTCCAGGGGTAACTCTTCGATCCCCGCGAATGTGATACGACAAGTGAGACGTCAGTTGGACGATCTCAGGTTGGTTGATGTCTGGAGAGCTTTCCACGCTGGGGAGCGAGATTACACGTTCTTCTCTCCCGTCCATAACACACTCTCCCGCTTAGATTATATATTTGTACAATACCATCGAGTGGATCTAGTTGAGACGTCGACAATCGAAGCCCAGACTTGGTCAGACCACGCTCCGGTAACAGCGACGCTGACCTCCCCTCTCTATCGACCGTCGGAACGACAGTGGAGACTGAATTTATCTCTCCTTACGGATCCGGGCTTTGTAGATGAGGTGGTCTCACAACTCAAGATTTATTTTGAGCTGAATGATGACTCGGGGTCCCCGAGCCGACAGTCTGGGAGGCACACAAAGCCGTGGTTCGAGGCCTTTTTATTAGCAAAGCCACGGCTATAAAGCGCCTCCGTTCCGAACATGTGACGCGACTTGTCAGAGCTATTCGCGACCTGGAGATCCGACACTCAACTCTTACTGAGCCCCAGTCTTGCCGGAACTTCAGGCTAAGCGCCGAGAATCGAATGAACTGCTTGATGCGGACGTTAAGTTTGCGGCCAAAAGGCCCGTTGTAATTTTGCCCTTAAAGAAAACAAACCTGGCCGCCTCTTGGCCCGAATTCTCCGACGCAAGCAGAACGCCTCTTATATCGCGAAGATCAGATCACAAAATGGGATGCTACACATGCACCCTGAGGCTATTTTATGTGAGTTCCAACGTTACTACCAGACCCTCTACGACTTGAATGGAAACTCGAGCACCGGACCCTCACTCACCACAATACAGGCCTACCTGCGGGATAGACTCCCACGTTTGGTTTCGGACTCTGCGGCGGCTGCCCTAGAGGACCCCATTAGTGGGGAGGAGATTCACGCGGTGTTAAAGTCACTCAAGCCCCACAAGTGCCCGGGACCGGATGGCCTTCCGGCAGAGTACTATCGGATGTTCTCGCCCACGCTAGTGCCTCGACTTCTTACACTATACGACGCAATCCGTGCGGGTTCCTCCTTCCACCCCACACCTTGTCCGCCACAATATCGGTTATCTTGAAACCGAATAAAGACGCGTCATACCCTCGTAGTTATCGGCCGATCTCGCTCCTTAATGCGGACCTGAAAATCATGGCCAAGATTATGGCTAACCGACTAACCCCATTGTTGCCGTCCCTGATCCACCCAGACCAGGTGGGATTTGTGCCGAGGCGGGAGGCCCGGGACGCAACTACCCGAGCTCTGGGAGCGATCGGTGTCACGAAAAAGACCGGCGAGGGCCTTCTCCTGCTCTCTACGGACGCGGAGAAGGCCTTTGACAGGGTACGCTGGGATTTCATGTTCGAAGTGCTGAAGGGTCTAGGAGTGGGACCCTTTTTCATGCATTACCTGACAGCTCTTTATGATACCCCCACCGCACGTGTCAGGGTCAACGGGGCGTTGTCGGCACCACTGACGGTGAAGAATGGGACTCGGCAGGGATGCCCCTTATCACCCCTGCTTTTTGCCCTCTCATTGGAACCATTACTGGTGGCTATCCGAAGCAACGCGGATGTGGCAGGGATTCAGGGACATGTATCCGAACATAAACTGTCAGCATATGCGGATGACTTGCTCTTTTTTCTCACAAAGGTAGACTCCTCTCTACCGGCTGTCATGTCGGAATTAGACTCTTATGGCTTCGTCGCGGGTCTTAAAATTAACCATGACAAGTCAGAGTTCCTGGGGGTATCCCTGGCGCCTGCTACATTGGAAACCATTCGCTCTACCTACCCGCTCCGACACTGTCCAACATCCCTCTGGTATCTAGGCACCTGGTTAGCGGTCTCTACGGACCAACTTTTCGACTTGAACTTTACTGGTATTCTACGCTCGTTTCGTTCCGATTTGTCTGACTGGACGAGTAAACACATATCTTGGCTGGGCCGCGTGGCAGTGTTGAAGATGAACCTATTACCGCGTCTCCTGTACCTCTTTCATGCGCTCCCCATTGCTATCCCGACATCGTTCTTTCAGAAGTTCCAAAAGGAAATTCTGCAGTTTATATGGCCAAGAGGGCGGCCTCGGGTGGGGATCGCGGTGTTATGTCGACCGAAATCCAGGGGAGGATTAGCTCTCCCTGACGTGAAACAGTATTATATAGCTTGTCACTTACTTCGAATTGTTGATTGGTCGGCTTCTGAACCGAATAAGAGATGGCTTGACCTGGAGCGTGTTCTATCAGGTGACCCATTGTGGGCGGTGCCTTGGTTCCCGCCGGTTACACGTCGAGTTGCCCCGTCGGATCCGGACCCAGTCGCAATTACGCTACGTATATGGCACAGGAGTAAAATGACCTATGGCCTCTCCACGGCTATCTCACCTCTCCTGCCTTTAAATCACAACCCGAGGCTCCCGGCCGGAGTCTTACCGTCTTTATGCACCCGACTAACGGGCACAAGGAGACTACGGGCCATGGACTTTCCCTGTGATGCGAACGGTAATGCCCCACAATGTTTCGGGGAACCTCCATCACTTCTAGAAAGATTTAATTATATGCAGCTCAGGACGTACCTCCGCAATCTCAACTGCGGATACAGTTTACACAGGCAGCTCACACCATTCGAGTGCTTCTGTCAGAAGGGACTCCCCCTCGAACACGGTGTGTCTACCCTGTACTGCCTGCTCCAAACATCGGACACGACCGACCCCCTCTTTACATCAAGATGGGAAACTGAATTGGGAGTCGACATTACGAATGCACAGTGGGCCATGACTTACATCCTGATACACAAAGGATTCTGTGCTTCACGGACTCAAGAGACGTCCTATAAGATCCTGACACACTGGTACAGGACTCCCTCGCTCTTACACCGCATTTACCCGGCCATCACCCCCATGTGTTGGCGGTGCGATACGATGTGGGTACGTATTTACACATTTGGTGGTCCTGTCCACGAATACTTGAGTTCTGGAGGCTACTTCATTCTGCGATTTATCAGGTGACCGATACGGACCTCCCATTCACCGCAGGATGCTTCCTGCTTTTCCACATTTCACTTCCCATTGGGACCCTGAAGCGATCGGTCCTACTTCTCATGATGTTGGCGGCTCGGGCTTTGATCCCGGTACACTGGAGAACCCCGGAGGTGCCAACGCTCCGATCCTGGATACAACGGGTTGAAACTTTCCGCTCCATTGATCTTCTAGAGGCAGTAACAAGGGGTACAGAGGCGGATATGGGAATGAAATGGTTCCATTGGGACGCTTACGTGGCTACCGCACGCCGGACTTTGCGGGATGTCTGAGGCTCTGGCTAGTGGGGTGAGCGATCCCCCCCCGGAGAAGTGGGGTCATACACTTCCCCTCCTCCTCCTTCCAAACCCCCCCCCCTTTTTTTTTTTTTTTTCTCTCTCTTCCTTTTCCTCTTTCTCTCTTCCTTCTCTCTCTCCTTCTCTTATTCTTCCTCTCCTTTCTGCTTATTACTTGCCCCTCACCTATTCTCTCGCGGCTGAGGAGGCGCAAGCGGTGATGGTGGCTGTCCACTAGAGTACGGGATATTGACCTTGGGAGACCTGTCCCCTTGACGGGGGCCTGCCGAAATTGTATTTTCCATACCTGCTACGCTCCTGATCGGCAGTCGGTACCGGTGATTAGGGGACATGGAGCCTGTCATAGCTGCTGGATGGAGAGTGTTCACACTATTTAGAACATGGTCAGTGTCCCGTGGATACGACGCTATGGTTGCATTTGTAATTTGTCTGATTCTTATGCTGTTCCTGATTTGTGTTCTGTATACCTGCCCTGATATTCTGTATTTCCTGTCTTTACTGTTTCTCACAATAAAACTTTGAATTTCAAAAAAAAAATGTACGTTGGTAAAACACTTCGGCCATTTAAGAGGAGAATCATGGAGCACATACATTCTGTTAAACGTATTCAAGAGACTCCTATTTCACGCCATCTAGCACAATGCCATGGTAATAATGCCAATGTCCTGAAGTTTTGCGGTTTAGAAACTGTAGTGTCATCATTAAGAAAGGGCAATAGATCGCAAGCTCCGGCAGAAGGAGTGCCATTGGATTTATAAATTTCATACACTATCTCCATCAGGCGTAAATGAGGGCTTTTTCTTATACTCCATTTTTATAGTTCGGTGGAGTGTCCGTCGAGGAATAATATAGTTATCTAATATGTGGGATAGGATCTTAGCACTCGCTGGCCACATTATATCTAGCCGAATGTGGCCAGTCTAGTAGGGGCAGCGGCTCTGCCAATAATACATGATAAAGTGTCTAATTACAAATTCTTTTTTTTTTTTTTTTAGGATAAGATACTTATGATCTTAAATTTACCTAACTACTAAGAGCAATCCTATCATTAAGACACATTTTGAGGACAGCCTTATATTATTCAGCTAGTATGCCTGTATAGTAGCAGTTTTTATTACAAAACATAAAGCTAGTAAGTGTATCAATTTGAGGCATTTTTTCTGCTAAACTATCAGTCTCATTCGAGTATTTTTTTACTATGTGGATATATTCCTGAAGATACAGCTATTAACTATCACGATCCATAGCATTGACTTGAGAGTATTATAAGTCTATTCTTGTCAGGTCCCGCCGGACCCACTGACTCACCCACTGCCGGTCACCGGACCTCCGCCCTGCACCGCGGTTCCAGACCCCCGGCGGCTTCCTTGCTGGTAGTGAGGGCTGTCCCTGCAACACCATGGCCCCAGCATCGGCGCTCCATACCAGGGACCCCCTCGATCGGCTGCGCACCCCCGGCGCCACCGAGTCCTTCCCAGCGCTTGCTCTCCGGCACCAGTCTCCTCGCGTCTCGGCGTCCCACGTGG
>RXON01002826.1:0-15193 GCA_009667805.1 Leptobrachium leishanense | reverse complement strand
TTGCCTTTTTTTTAAACTGGAAAAAACAACAACTGCAATGAAGGACACAAGACACAATTCTTTCACTTTGTTTTGCTGTTGAAACATTGAAAAATACAGCAAAAACAGGGAATAGAAGACAAACTTTCCTGTTTTTTTTTCTGAAGATTTACACACACACACACACACACACACACACACACTTTACGAACCGCAACGCTAACGGCTAATGCACAATTTCTGCATTAGCGGCTCGGTCGGAATAGGGCTCCAAATCTCCCACTTCCAAGGAATCCATTCTGGATTTAGGCCTGGGAGATTCCTGTGGCTTGAAATGTATATCCGAGACAGGGATGTATTCTTATATTGGAACAATAGGTCAGGGCCTGCGCCTGGGGCAGCAGTAGGAATGCCAGAACGGCCATGTTTTCCTGGACACATAACGCTATTTCATGCAGAGGGGAGCACAGGGAGAACCGCAGCCCTGCAACATGTATAATTTATAGTCTTCAGCGAATGAAGGCAGGTACCCTGGGATTCCTCTTTGATTTCTTTCCTGTGGCATATGAATTCTACATGCTGTGGGGCTGGATTTTACATGCACTGCCCAGCCATCAGCATGAATAAATTATGTGACCAGGAAAACATGGTCAATCTGGTAACCCTGGGCAGCAGATGGGAGGGTGGTATCAGTTTTTGTTTCCAATGTCCTTTTTTTGACAGGTCATTATATATTTGAAGCGTGCAGGGGGTATAATCAAACTGCAAGGCAGTAAAACTGCCAGCATGGAGTCTCTAGTATCGATAATTAGGAGTAGATTTGATAATTTGCTTATGTTTTTATTGATATAAATTTGATAGCTGTTGAATATTTGCCTTAAATTATTTTTCAGATGAGTCTGATACTTAACTCACACGATTGAAGCTGCTTCAAAGGCCGAAATGTTACCGGAATCCACTTGGTTCACTCGGGACGAGGCCGGACCGGACACGAGCAAGGATTGTCTGAACACGAGTCTTTTCAGGAAAGGCAAACTTTATTGTGACGTCACAGAATGCTCAGACAGGATTGAATCGCAAAGACTGAGCATCGATTACACAGTGACATGAGGTTTTATACCCCAAATACATAATTAGGTACATCCCAATTAGCCCACCTCCCGATGACACTCTCCCACCCCACGTGGGTTAATACCTCCCTTAACCTAATACAAAGACATTCCATTAATTGGCCGTAAATTGGCAAACTTTATGTTAGTTTCAATAAATCATGATTAGTTGCTTCTCCTATTCCGGGCTGCGCCCTCCTCCCTAGCGCCTGCGATCATTTGTTGCAGCTAACACCTGGTCTGATCTCTATGCTCCTTTGTCTCTCAGCGGGCCTCAGCGACCTTGGTGTATCTACTCCTCATTCTGCCCCTCCGTGCCAGGAACAGCCTAGACCTTTCTCAGACTCTAATTACTTTTTCTGCTAATCTAACACATTTCTAAATTTCTACGTATACTTCATTCTAGTTTCAGCTAAAAACCTGCCTAGCTATTTTCAAGTGAACCAATATTCTGAACAAGATGGTCGCCTGGCTTATAATAGCGGCCATCTTCCAGCCTATTTCCACTTCATTCCCCCTTGGCTCAAGCCTCAGGCTCTTCTCCTGAGACTTGTAGCCATTACACCTCACTATTTTTATTTTCAAGTTCCTCATACTTTGGGGGGCCTATTTTCGTCGGGAACATACCTTGTGGGATAATCAGTGGTATCTTTTGTGTCTGTGCGGGTGTCAGTGCCCTTTTACATAGTGGCCAGAGACAAAGCCCTATACGATACAGTAGTGCTCCTACAATCAAGATCACTACCACCATCAGAATCATGGATCCAATCTGCGAAATAAATCTCAGAATGGATCCGAACCAATCTCCGATTGCTCCGAACCCACGGAGTGGATTCCAGCCTTCAGCAGCGATCCTCCTTGCTGTGTTCTGCAACTGTGCTACCTTTTCTTGGTGATCTTGGATTACCTGGTAATAGTCAGGGACATCATGTGTAGCGTTCTTGATGAAAGTGCAACATTCATAATGCATTGTCATCTCACACAACCCATTCAAGGCTGCACTAATCTGCTCCAGCGCCATATTGTGTATCATTTGCATCTTTCGTATCTCTCGTACTTCCAGATTCAACAACTGAATATCCCAGCTAGTCTTATTCAAAATCTCATCCATCAAACTGGCATAACTGTTCATTCTTGCCATCAACTCTCTTCCCCATCCAGTCCATGCCGGAAGCCATGCCCATATTCGATCCGCTTTCTTGAATAGCTCTCTCTTCTGTCTTTCAAACACCAGTGGATACCTAGGGTGAAGTATTGTGTCTGAATTAGTGTCTTCCCCCCTTACCCTCTGGATTGGGATCAATTTAGCCAAATAACACATTCCCGTTACTGTAGGTGGTACCCATGTGTAACACACTCCTTCACAGCACACCTGGTACCCTCCTTTCACTATAAATGGTGATGAGTATAGTGTTCCCTTTGTTATCGCTATCGCAAGCTGTCTCAGTCGTCTCATCATATCCACCACATCCTGTTTTCCATTGTGTCACGATTTGCCACGGGGAAACTGTAATACCGGAACGATGGGAACCCAAGAGGCAGAGTATACCAGATCGTGAGAGCCACTACACGAAGGGTGAGATGGAACTGTACAACCCTATTCGTGACAGTGGCCGAGACGTCAGGTGTTGATGGGTATGGAGATATAGGCACGGGAATACCGGAGGCTTGACACGACGAACAGTACTCAGTATATGAAAACACAGTAGCACAGTAACAGATCCATAGGGGATGGTAGTACTCACGGTAGACGATAGGTATCTCAAGGCACAGAGAGAACGTAGGATACTGTTGTATACTGTTTGCGGAGGTAACCGCACAGCTGTGGAGTATTGCGGTAGATCGGTGGCTTGAGGTTGACAAGGAGGCTGGGAAGGCTTGGATGCTGAAGCGGCTTGAGGCGCTGGGTATACTGTAGCAGACTGTAGGTCTGAGGCTCGGGAAGTCGGCTGTGAAGGCTAAGTGCCAAAGCGGATTGAGGTGCTGGATATGCTGTAGCAGACTGGAGGTCTGAGGTTCGGCGAGACGGCTGTAAAGGCTAAAGAGCCAAAGCGGATTGAGGTGCTGGATGCGTTGCAGCAGGCTGGAGGTCTGAGGCTCGGCGAGACGGCTGTAAAGGCTGAAGAGCCAAAGCGGATTGAGGTGCTGGATGCGCTGCAGCAGGCTGGAGGTCTGAGGCTCGGCGAGACGGCTGTAAAGGCTGAAGAGCCAAAGCGGATTGAGGTGCTGGATGTGCAGCAGCAGGCTGGAGGTCTGAAGCTCGGTGAGATGGCTGTAAAGGCTGAAGAGCCAAAGCGGATTGAGGTGCTGGATGCGTTGCAGCAGGCTGGAGGTCTGAGGCTCGGCAAGACGGCTGTAAAGGCTGAAGAGCCAAAGCGGATTGAGGTGCTGGATGCGTTGCAGCAGGCTGGAGGTCTGAGGCTCGGCGAGACGGCTGTAAAGGCTGAAGTGCGGCCGCTGTATGACTTAGAGACAATAATACACAGTCCATGTGGTAGGAATCATACTCAATAATTGGGCATTTACTCACAGTTCTGTAGCCTCTTTTAAACCGATTCCCACCGTACCTGGCGTCTGACGTCATCTCCTGGCGCCGAGGACACCTAATCCCTCGCCGGGATCCTCATCGATATAGCGAGCATGCGCGCGCCGGCCGCTGCCTAGGGGATAGGATGCCGGAGGATGGAGGTGCGGCAACAATGGCGGCCGGTCGTGGCTCGCCGATGACAGGACGGACAGCCTTAGCGTCGGGTCCGGCGGGCACCGGGCGGCACCAGGGGGCGATCCTGACCGGGCCCCCCACCAAGGCGACCCCTCCAGGGGGCGATCGGGATGGACCCTGTGAAAACGCTGAACCAGAGCAGGAGCATGTACCTCGTTACACGACACCCAGGAGTCCTCCTCTGCGCCATAGCCCTTCCAGTGTATTAGGTATTCTAGACGACGTCGCCGCCATCGAGAATCCAATATGGTCTCCACCTCGTATTCGTTATCTGACACCGAAGTCACAGGTCCAGGAGCCACCAGAACGCTATTAGGAAATGGGTCAGGGGTCGTAGATTTCAGTAGAGAGATATGAAACACAGGATGTATCTTCAATGTCGACGGTAGACGTAATCGTACAACTACAGGAGACAATACTCTGTCGATGGTGAAAGGGCCGAGGAAACGGGGACCTAGTTTGCGAGAAGGACAAAACAGGTTAATATTACGGGCAGAGAGCCATACCTTATCTCCTTCTTGACACGGGGGCAGGTCTTCGATGACGGTCTGCATAGAACTTGAACCTCTGTTGTGCCTTCAATAACTCAGTTCGGACAAGACGATAGTTTTTATGGATCATTGATAGTCTTTCATCGGCCTTCAGGATGTTGGTTTCTAAGGGTGACCCAGGCAACATGGAGGGATGATAGCCGGTATTGATATAGAAGGGTGTCATAGTTGTAGAGCGTTGTACCTGACTGTTATAGGCGAATTCGGCTAGAGGTAGATATGCGAACCAGTCATGTTGGAGATGGGATATATAACAGCGTAAGTATTGTTCGAGAATTCCATTAGTACGCTCAGTTTGCCCATTGGCTTGAGGGTGATATGCAGAGGTCAATGCTTGGGTGATATGTAATCCTTTACAGAAAGCCCTCCAGAAGCGTGCCGTGAATTGCATACCTCTGTCTGTCACTATAGTAGAGGGTAACCCATGGAGACGGAAGATCTCTTTAATGAAGACGGAGGCGGTTTCTGTAGCGGTAGGTAGTCCCACGAGGGGGATGAAATGTGCCATTTTCGTAAATCTATCAACGACTACCATGACAGTATCGTGTTTTGATGATTTCGGTAATTCTACGATAAAGTCCATAGCAATATCAGACCAGGGTACAGAGGGTACGGGCAGCGGGTGTAATAATCCTTGAGGTTTATGTCTGGATGTCTTCATTCTTATGCATGTAGGACAATTCGTGATGTACTCAGTAATAGTCCTCGACATATGTGGCCACCAAAAGGATCTTTTTATAGTATCACTGGTTTTGTGAATGCCTCCATGGCCTCCTAGGGTGGAATCATGGAAATGTTGTAACACTGCGGTTACGGCTAAAGGGGGTACATATATTCTTTCCTGATGTATCAAAAACCCGTCTTTCTCTGAAAACGGTATTCCTGTGGGGGCTTCCTGAAGCAAAGGAGTATTACTAGCGATCACTTGCCATAAGGTATTTTCCTGTGTTAGAAAACATGTAGATGGTAATATGGTTTCTTGTTCTCTGGTTCTCTCTGGACTGCCTATCCTTGATAAGGCATCTGCTTTTCCGTTTTTTCTTCCGGGTCTGTAGGTGATATGTAAATCAAACCGCTAAAGAAGAGGGCCCACCTGGCTTGTCGGGGTCTCAGCCTACGGGCTCGTTGTAGGTATTCCAAGTTTCTGTGGTCTGTGAATACAGTCACGGGATGGCGTGCGCCTTCTAGTAAATGCCTCCATTCTTCTAAGGCCATTTTTATGGCTAGGAGTTCTCTTTCACCTACATCATAGTTACGCTCAGCAGGGGATAGCCCTTTTGAAAAGAAACATACGGGATGTACTCGTCCGGTCTTTATCAGCCTTTGAGAGAGTACAGCCCCCACCGCGAATTCAGAAGCGTCTACCTCCATTATATAGGGGTATGTAGGATCTGGTAAGGCGAGGATAGGTGCTTGTGTGAACATATTTTTCAGTTTATGAAAAGCCTTTTGTGCGTCTTCAGTCCATGTGAACATAATATCTTGCCTCGTCAATCTAGTGAGGGGTCGGATGATCGTCGAGAAGCCTTTTATTAACTTCCTATAAAAGTTGCAGAACCCTATAAAGCTTTGTACTCCCTTTTTGTTCGCTGGAACTGGCCAGGTGGCTACTGCTTCAGTCTTGGTTGGGTCCATACGGATGCTCCCAGGGCTGATAATAAATCCGAGGAATTCTACATTATCTGTGTCGAAGATGCATTTCTCCGCCTTGGCATACAATCTCTGTTCCTGTAGTTTACGTAGTATGGTTTTTACATGTTCTCGATGAGCCTCTAAATCTTCGGACTATATCAATATGTCGTCCAGGTATATTCCGATGTAGCTGTCTAGTATATCCCGGAAGACATCATTCAGAAAACGTTGGAACGTGGCAGGAGCGTTACATAGCCCATACGGCATGACCATATATTCGTAATGGCTATAACGAGAACGAAACGCCGTCTTCCACTCGTCTCCGCTTTTGACACGTATCAGATTATAGGCTCCCCGTAGATCAAGTTTCGTGAATATATTAGCGGAGCGAAGGCGATCCATTAATTCCGATTCCAGAGGAGAGGATATATATTTTTTTTTTTTTTTTTGAATATTGCGATTGCGATTTTATTTACGATTTAGCCAATTGTTTTTGCTTTTTCTTTTTTTTTTTGTATTCAAAATTTTTATTTGAAAATGTCATCATACAAGTAAGCATAAAATGAGGGCCTCGCAGGGCCACACATAGTCGTCTGCGATAACTCAGCGTAAAGAAAAGAAAAAAAACAGCATATACCATCTATAATAGCACAGCTCAGAGGAAAAAACAATCATCTAGAAAATGAGCCAAAAAATTAACTCTCAGGAACATAGCACGACGTCATATAGGGCACTGCAGGTCAAGAACAAACATGTCATCTGGAGAAAGTGTTTCAGGAAGATAATATTAAAGAAAACATCTGAAGAAGTCTGGTGTAGCGATGTGTTAAAGTTTACTGTGCAGTACCCATTTTTGGCCACAAGATGGAGACAATCACGATTAAAGACCCTGACACTCGAACTACATGTCCCGGCATGCTTTGCGAAGAAACGGAAGTGGGTGGGTTTGTGGAGACGCTGTACATCCTGCACCTCGTGGAGAACAGGCAGAGCGCGCCAGGGAGCAGAGGAGAGTGGATGCACACACAAAGAAGAGAGACCAAAAGATAGGCCGAGCGCAGACAGAGTGGATCGGGCCTTAGGATTGGGTCACTCAGCCTTGCGGGAGACAGACATCACCATCTATATTATCCGAGTGCAGTGCTGAAGGAGAGAAGACCCTCGAGTAAGGAGTACCGCGGTCGATTGAAGCGGGGAGCAGGCGGTAAGCTGGCTGAGTCGCGGCTGACAGACAGAAGGCCAGACAACAGATCGGGTGGTCGGCGTCCCCAGTCAATATCGAGCGGAGAGACGTCCTGGGTCAGCGGAACCTCAAGCTTGCGCTGGATGGGTGAGAGGCCCCCAAGGCCGTAATGTAAATAAGAGCGTACGCTGCTGTTTTCCTTCTAAAACCCACAGGGCCCCAACTGACTAGTCGAAGACATCATTAAAGTAAACTCACTGGCCAGTTGACAAGTACCCGGGTACCCTCACACACGAATATACACCACTCACGTTCTGGACTTAACCTGTGCAGGACTCAGTTCCTTTTCCAAATCCATACAAGGGGGCAAAGTTAAAGTTACATTCTGAAACAATTTTCCTTTTTTTGTTCCCGCTGCGCGTTACCGTGATACGAGAACTGTGTATTTTTATTTGTCCCGCTACGCGGTTTTTTCCTCGAATTTCGTATCTTTAATTTTCTGCTCGGTCGGGGTTTTTCCGAAATACGAAGCCCTCGTGTTTTTCATTTCTTTTACCGCTACGCGTTTATCGTGTTACGAAAGTACTGTAAATCTTCCTGCATATACCGTGTCTCAAGAGCTGCAAACCTTTTAGTAAACCTTTTAACTTGTAAAACTTACAGCGTGTTGGAGTATATTTATTCTATGCGGGGAGACTGACCCGTGGTTCATTTTCAGCGCTCCTCGGGAGTGAGCGCTACATCCGCATATCAGAAAACAGGGGTATAATATGGCATCGTCAAAGCAAGAAAAGAGAAGTCTACCTCATAAAAGGACAGCAGTTAATAAAAAAAATAATAATAAAATGAGGGAAAGGATAAGCTCACGACAGCGTCCCCACGCCAACAATGGTGCGAGGGGGAGAAACGAAAAAAAAAGGGTTGGGGGAACGGCAGAGGCCAGTATTGTGACTTTCCCGGCTCACTCCCAGAGGAGGCCGTGGAGGGGTAATGTCACAAGGCCCAGGAGCCCGAGGGCCAAGTATAGCAGCTAGAGCCATGGTAGGTGCCATAGTGGCGCACCTCGGGGCAGCCTGAAAAGTGCCGAAAAAAAAAAAAAAAAAAAGGGGTGAGGGGAGGATGCACCATCGTTAGTAGGGAAAGCATCGATAGAGAGAAAAAATAAAAGTAAGATATAGAAAGTCTCAGCATGTGGGCAAACAGAGTTCCAAACAAGCGTCGTCAAAGTAGAAAAATAAAAGTCAGCCGAGAGAAAAAAAAAACAAAAACAAAACACACATATAGGCTGTCTCAGCCCGCATCTCGATAAAAGTCTCCATAACAAAAAATAAAAAGGGGAAACTCCGCAATATAGCAGTAAAACGTCCAGAAAGAAAGCGAGGGGGTCATCAGCCAGCGTAGATATCATACGGGGGAGTCCGCAGGTATACTCTCAGCCAGTGTCTCTGAAAGGCAACACTGGCAGCGCAGGCAGGGAGAAGCCGAACAGGCCCGGCCAGCCAGCAAACTGAGGCATGGCAGAATAAAACAGGCCTGGCCGGTCACACCCATCACCAGGATCACGGATCAGGGCCGCAAGCAGAGCCGGGGTGGGGGTCAGCACATTAGTGGCAAGCGGAGGCATCCCCGCACTCACGTGGGAGAAGTCCACCATCTTCAGGCTCCAAGCAACCAGGTCTCCAGCTTCAGTGAGACACCTTCCTCCAGCATCATGGGAGAAGGCCGCAGGCGGTGCCGCCACGGGGGACAGCAGCATGAGTTTTTCTCGCGTTTCAGGGGTCTCTCCTGATGTTTGGCAGCACGTGCCCAGGTCAGGAGTCGGCTGTCCCGGGTCAGCTCTTCTCGTCTCGTCCTCCACAGCAGGATCTGCGCCAGTCACTCGCCCAACAGGTACCGCAGCCCTTTCCTCCTCAACCTCCAAATCCACAGCCTCCCGTCCAGTTCCCACCGCGGCCATCAGCCGGCACCATGATCTGCGTGTGAGCGGGTCTCCCTCCTCCTCCGGTAACTGCCTCAGGCAGTTCTCTATGGCAGTAAACACTGCCTCCATTCTGCTCACCGGGGTAGAGGGGCACTCCCGTCTGCGCCATATTGCACTTTCCTCTACCCTCTTCATCAAGGGGGTCTCCAACACAGCAGGAAGATGGGGGCCCTCCATCCTCGCAGCCCTAGACAAATGGTCACCCGGCACACCGAGGGAAGCTGGAGATGCGACAGGCTATTCAGATGGGAGCAGAAGGGTAGGCCGCAAAATGGCGACAGCTACTCAGGGTCGCCGTGGGAACTCAGGGAATAACTCAGCTGAGCTCCGGGGGGGAGACATAAACGGGCCCCAGAGCAATCCACGCAGTGGCCAGCCCCGCAGGAACCCCGGTAGTGGGTTTTCCAAGTTCAAACTCCGGTGAAAAATTCGGTTATCAGGAAAGACATATGGAGCTCCACCAGGACACGTCTGCTTCCATGCGGAGCCAGCCACGCCCCCCTTATTTTTGATCGTAATAGCGTTCATGGCCCTGTAGTCGACACAAGGTCGAAGTTCTCCATCTTTCTTCCCTACGAAGAAAATAGGGGCTCCAGCAGGCGAGGTAGACGCCGTATGAAGCCTTTTTGTAGATTGTCGTCGATATAGTCTTTTAATACCAGTAATTCGGGTTCAGATAGGGGGTAAATTCTTCCATAAGGAATGGGCGACCCGGGTAGCAGATCTACAGGGCAGTCGTAGGGTCTGTGAGGAGGTAGGGTATCAGCACCTTTTTTCTCAAAGACATGACTAAAGGTTCGGTACGGCTCGGGTACCTAAAGACACATGGCTATAGCGGGGGTCGTACAGGCATGTAGGTCTGCAGTCGATGTACTAGTTTCAGCGTCGAAGGATACTGTGCCTGAGGACCAGTTTATAGAAGGGTTATTTCTGCAAAGCCAATTGAGACCTAGTACAGCAGGAAACACGGGAGAGGTTACTATATCAAACACTATAGTGTCGCGATGTTCAGTGCCCAGAGATACTAGCAATGGTCGGGTTTCTTTGGTGATCAGACCAGATATGGGGGAACTTCCGTCGAGCAGTTGGATGGCGTAAGAGCGTGATTTGGAGACGATCGGGATACCCAGGGAGGTAGCTATCTTTTCGTCCACAAAACATCCGCTGGCTCCGGAATCAATCATAGCCCGGAGAGGAACGGCGCACTGATCCCACTGTAATAGTAAGGATACGATTATGTGAGATGGTGTCACTGTACAAAGGTCATGGGTGGCGACCGACGTGGTGTGTTGTGCAGGCTCACTTGAACGACTGGGAGGCTTGGCTCGGCATTCTCGTACTTGGTGGCCTGGGCGCCCGCAGTACATGCATAGCCCTAAGGATCTGCGCCTGGATTTTTCGTTCTCTGTTAGAGGTCCTCGTACTACTCCGATCTGCATAGGTTCTTCCTCGCTAGTGGAAGTAGTAGGAGTAGTCACCGGAGGAGTCTGCATATATCTCTTCACTGGAACATGAGCGTGGGAGGCGGATTTTTCTGCCCTCCGTTCGCGTAGTCTTCTATCTATCTGAGTGCAAAGGATCATGGTGGCTTCCAGAGTGGAGGGGATTCCAGTACGGGCTAGTTCATCCTTAAGTACCTCGGATAACCCTTTTCTGAACTGTGCTAGCAGGGCTGGCTCGTTCCATTCCGAATCCAGAGCTAGATGTTTGAATTCAGTGATATAATCTTCCACGTCGTCCTTCCCTTGTTTCAATAATTCCAGTGCTTGAGCTGCAGAGGCTAAGCGATTGGGGTCTTCATACATGGCTTCAAGGGCGTTATAGAAGGTGTTCCAGGTGCGCAAGGAGGGGTGAGCGGTGCGTAGCAGGTGATGAGCCCATACTTGAGGTTTGCCAGTAAGGAGGGATATCACAGTCCTGATCTTTACGAAATCAGATGCATATGTCTTTCGTTGGATGGAGAACATTATTTGACATGACGTGATAAAAACCCGAAATTGCTTCCTGTCCCCGTCAAATTTGTTCGGTGGAGATACATAAGGTTCATAACTGGTAGAGGAAATTTCGGCGACTGGTGGGGCTTCGACGGGAGGCTCAGTTGTCCCTTCCGCGCCTTGTGCTTGGTCTAGACGACTCAGGTGGTTTTGTATAGCGACCTGATTGTTCTGTAGGTCCACGATAGAATGGGTTAGATTTGATAGTTGACTCGTTATAAGAGCTAGGGTGTCTGATATACTCGCGGGTTCCATATTATGCCCAATTATTCTGTCACGATTTGCCACGGGGAAACTGTAATACCGGAACGATGGGAACCCAAGAGGCAGAGTATACCAGATCGTGAGAGCCACTACACGAAGGGTGAGATGGAACTGTACAACCCTATTCGTGACAGTGGCCGAGACGTCAGGTGTTGATGGGTATGGAGATATAGGCACGGAATACCGGAGGCTTGACACGACGAACAGTACTCAGTATATGAAAACACAGTAGCACAGTAACAGATCCATAGGGGATGGTAGTACTCACGGTAGACGATAGGTATCTCAAGGCACAGAGAGAACGTAGGATACTGTTGTATACTGTTTGCGGAGGTAACCGCAGAGCTGTGGAGTATTGCGGTAGATCGGTGGCTTGAGGTTGACAAGGAGGCTGGGAAGGCTTGGATGCCGAAGCGGCTTGAGGCGCTGGGTATACTGTAGCAGGCTGTAGGTCTGAGGCTCGGGAAGTCGGCTGTGAAGGCTAAGTGCCAAAGCAGATTGAGGTGCTGGATATGCTGTAGCAGACTGGAGGTCTGAGGTTCGGCGAGACGGCTGTAAAGGCTAAAGAGCCAAAGCGGATTGAGGTGCTGGATGCGTTGCAGCAGGCTGGAGGTCTGAGGCTCGGCGAGACGGCTGTAAAGGCTGAAGAGCCAAAGCGGATTGAGGTGCTGGATGCGCTGCAGCAGGCTGGAGGTCTGAGGCTCGGCGAGACGGCTGTAAAGGCTGAAGAGCCAAAGCGGATTGAGGTGCTGGATGCGCTGCAGCAGGCTGGAGGTCTGAGGCTCGGCGAGATGGCTGTAAAGGCTGAAAAGTGAAAGCGGATTGAGGTGCTGGATGCGTTGCAGCAGGCTGGAGGTCTGAGGCTCGGCGAGACGGCTGTAAAGGCTGAAGAGCCAAAGCGGATTGAGGTGCTGGATGCGTTGCAGCAGGCTGGAGGTCTGAGGCTCGGCGAGACGGCTGTAAAGGCTGAAGTGCGGCCGCTGTATGACTTGGAGACAATAATACACAGTCCATATGCTAGGAATCATACTCAATAATTGGGCATTTACTCACAGTTCTGTAGCCTCTTTTAAACCGATTCCCGCCGTACCTGGCGTCTGACGTCATCTCCTGGTGCCGAGGACACCTAATCCCTCGCCGGGATCCTCATCGATATAGCGTGCATGCGCGCGCCGGCCGCTGCCTAGGGGATAGGATGCCGAAGGATGGAGGTGCGGCAACAATGGCGGCCGGTCGTGGCTCGCCGATGACGGGACGGACAGCCTTAGCGTCGGGTCCGGCGGGCACCGGGCGGCACCAGGGGTGATCCTGACACATTAGTCGCATTCGCCATCTCCTCCTCTTTCTCTCTAGTGAATTGCATGCATTGTATGTATATATAATGCGCCTTCAGTCCTGTTCTGAATATGTAAATATATGATGTCCTATTGAACTGACTCGAGTTACATACCCCACCCTCGTTATTTATCTCCTTATCTGGGCCTAATTGAAAACACCACTCTGGTTGGTACACTGGTCCTATTATGGGGTGCCCGGGACTGAATGGTTCTGGTTTCTCCCTTGACATATCAACTGCCTGTACTGTAACATTTTCTGATGCAAACATACTCAAATTCATTGGGACAGAGGCGAATGGTATATGAATTGTCTCTGGGTGTAGTCTACTACACACCCAACATGTGGTTTGCCCAGACTTTTTAGCATAGTCATATTTAAATTGCACAAGTAAGTGTCCTCTTGGGCTGGTTCCAGATAGCGCCTCTCATTTTTGTCTCCACATGGTACGGTTCTCCATCACCGGGTGCGTACCATTCCAGATCTGAGAAATTTCCATTTTCTTGGTGGTGCTTGGGTACCTGGGGCATGCTCCACGTGACAGTCCATAAATCAAATGTGCAAGAAACAAAATCAGTACCAGAATTGCCCCAACTGTCAAAAACCCCTGGGCAATTCTCTTCACAGTCACATAAACCCAATCCCTCCATGCCGGAATTTCAAAAACAAAAGACATTTCCGGTTGATCACAGGTCGGGGCTGGGCCCCTAAAAATAACCCTCTCAGCATTCTCCATCAGTGGATAATTAGATCTCGTTGTATCCATCGGAACACCCAAGAGTTGAGTATCTTGGATGCTTTCAGTCGAATCTCTCAAGGGCTCATGACTGTGTCTTTGTTAGCTTTAGCCTCAGTGGATTGGTCTCTTTGGTGACGACCTTCCATACTGGTTCAGGATTGGCCGCAGCTACCTTCAGTCTGGAGTGATGTATCCACGGGACCACCTCGGCAACCTTTACTGCTGTAGGGGTTGATAACAGGACAAAGTAAGGACCTCTCCATTTTGGGCCTAGTGGATCATTTTTCCACTTCTTCACCCATACTGAATCACCTGGACAATATTTATGCAGTGAGGGGGTACAAAAAATGAGGCATATTATCTCCCACCCAAGTATTCAATTTCTGCATTGCTTTACCCAACAGTACAACCTGATCATTCAATTTAGCTTCCCCTAATGCCCGAAGGTCCCCCCTTAGTCCATTAATCAGAGGGGTAGGCCGTCCAAACATGAGTTCGTACGGACTTAGCTTCAATTGGGGGGTTGGCCTGCACCTAATGTGTAATAAAATTATCGGCAGCACATCCAACCAGCCCAGTGACGTTTCTTGGCACAGCTTGGACATCAAAGTTTTTAGGGTGCGGTTCATTCTCTCGACTTTTGCAGAGCTTTGGGGCCTGTAAGCAGTATATAACTTCCAGGTGATGCCCAACAGTCGGGCAAGTTGCTTTAAACAGTTCTGTATAAATGCAGGGCCATTGTCCGACCCTATTTCGAGAGGAAGTCCGTAGCGTGGTATTATTTCTTTCATCAGACTTTTCACCACTTCCACTGTCTTTTCTGTTCTCGTTGGGAAAGCTTCCACCCATCCTGTCAGGGTACACACCATTACCAGTAGATATTTGTATGCTTTGCAGGGTGGCAACACTGGGAAATCTATCTGTAACGATGCCATTGGAGACAGCCCGATTGGCTGCTTCCCTGGAGGTTGAGACGGGCCTGTTCTCGGATTATTTTTGGCGCATGTCACGCACTGCTGGGCTATTGCTTTGCAGATTACTGACAGTCCTGGTACGGAGAAATGTGGCTCCAGTTGCTGTTCCATCATTTCTCTTCCTCCATGGGTACTTGCGTGGAGCGTTCTTACAATCTCAGGCGCCAGTGTTGCTGGTAGAACTATTTGTCCATTCTCTAACTGGAACATCCGTCTTCTCCATATCCGCCTTGTTCTTCCGATAGCCATTTCTTCTCTTTTTCTGAATACACAGGTGTCCATTTGCTCAGTGGTGCCGGTAAAGTGCAGCCACCACTGGTTTTACTTTGTATTGTGCCAATTCTCCATGGTTTCCCCAGATGAATTCTTCTTTTGGGAAATAATGTCGCCAGGCAAAGAACAGCAGATCTTGTCTCTCCTGTGAATCTTTTACTGCTGGTATAAAGACGTTCATCGCACTTTTCTTCATTCTTGGCAGTTTGTTCTTGATAAGGATATCCTTGAGGATTTAGAGGAGTGGAGTAGAAATTTTGGCCTTGGGACCGAGTTGGGTAAAGCCATTGGATATAATCATGATTGAGTTCTAATAGTTCGTAGTCATTGCACCATTTGTGCAAAATGATTTCAATAAATTCGCCTCCAGGTTCAAATTTTCTCCAATTCATATAGAATTCGTAGTTTGGCATAGCAGGTTGGTCCATTTGCTTGCAGAGCAGGACTTTGGCTTGAT
>RXON01002825.1:0-53452 GCA_009667805.1 Leptobrachium leishanense | reverse complement strand
AGGTTAATATAAAGATTATCACTTAGGCATCAGAAATGATCAGATGGAATATGTGGTTCCCCTAAGGGGAATGGTAAGCTGAAGTGATTAGATAGCCTGCCTATGTCACAATAAGTCACTTATTTTATTTGTAGTCACACGGGTGCAAGGAGCGAGGCGTCCGTGTCCTGGGTTGCCGTAGTTTCACTACACACGTCATTCCGCAGGGACAGGAGTAGGTGCATGCATGCGCACTACACAGATGGGTACGCCGGTGCTCAAAAGGAGAGGTGAGTACACTCTGTATGTCATAAAATGTTTGTTGTATTGAATATTAAACTTATATTGTCCTGAAGAAAGCTTCGATTGGAAGCTGAAACGTTGACACTCACGCAAAATAAAGAAAAGTGTCTGAAAACAGTCCTGGAGTGCCGGTGCAATTTTTTGAATTTATCTACAATTGCTGACCAAGTGGCCTGCAATATATATATATATATCCCACAGGCCCGTGTGTGTCTACACACACACCAGTCCTCAGATTCAGACACTGGGGTGGCTGGCAGAGTGCTCTAACGGCATTCTGACAGGCTCCTCCGGGTGGCCTCTAGAGATCACGGCTGGTGGTTCGTAGCGAGTGGCCGGGCTATAACCTTTGCCGGCGGCCGCTTGAAGAAACAAGGCCACCCGGACATTAGAGCACTCTGCCAGCCGCCCCTGCTCATCGGACACCGGCCAGCAAGCCAACCCAACGCGGGTTTCCGGTATCGGTTGAGGTATTGGGGCATCTGTACGAGTACCAAGTATGCCTGCAGATCCCGGTAACGATACTAGTATCGACGCATACCTAGTTCCAATGTCGGAATCTGTACGAGACAATCTGCAAAGCTCCAGCTGAATATGGATTTTAATATTTCACTCACTCGGGTACATCACCGTCGCAGTGGAGGCTTGTGGCGTCAGTGGAAAAATCTAGTTTTGAGATCTTTGCTGGTTCCTTTAAACCAGGGGTGCTCAACCTTTTCCCTCCAGATGTTATGGAACTACATTTCCCATGATGCTCTGTCTGTATAATGAGTGGCTGAGCATCATGGGAGATGTAGATCCAAAACATCTGGAGGGCTTAGGTTGAGCACCCCTGCATTAAACGGTAATATCCTAATCTTGTTTTCGTGTGTTCTTATTCTCTGGCAGTCACGTACCTGCATTCCCCTCAGTGAAAGCTCCAAGTAATAACTTGTACTTCTCGGTCTCTCCCATGATTTGAAAGGAAGCATACTTGGCGAAGCTTTTGGTATACTCAAAGTCCAGGAGATCAACGCGTATCTCCCATGTACCTGTGGAAAGATGGCAGGTGTTTAGGTCGAGACACATACAATCAAAATACTATATACACTTGAAGAGATCATATCACGTAACATATATAACAAATACATTTCTAAAGCTTACAAAAATCCATATTCTGGCACATAATAAAAAAACAAAAACGTTCAAAAACTGACGTGCCTCCCAGCGTCCGTCTCAGTGTTGTGACTCTTCGACGGGGCTGGCCACATGCTGTAGCATGCGCACGAATTGCGTGGACTATAGCAGCCGTGCTGCGGCCATGCTGAAAGCCTCCCCGTTGAAGCGCTACGACGCGTGTTCAATGGGGCTGCAAAGCGTGATCCTCCATATAAAACACATTCTAAAACACATGCTGCTGTTTTTCTTTTGTCTGTAGTAATTGCGTGTAAAAGAGGAAAAATAAAATTAGATATTTTACCTCTGGGTTCCAGTTTCTGGATTTACCCCCATGAGGCAACATTTAACAAAAGCTTTGCTTTGTGGCTCTTGATTATTTAATCTACATTATTTACCAGTTAATGAGGTGGAGGAGGAAATGTTTAGATAAGGCAGCAGGAGACTATTGTTCTCCAAGCTACCCAAAATAAGAGCTGGCATCTGAATGAGATTTAACAGGGAGTTTAAAAGACTTCTAATCTACCCCCTGGTGATGTCCTTTGAATACATCCCACACAATAAAATGATGTGAGTCAGTGACCAACCCATTCACTCCATTGTATGGCCAAAGCCACACAGTGAGGAGCAAGTGATGGAAAGATACTGTGGGGGGGGGGTGCAGTTTACAACACAAAATATCACACAATGGATGCACCCAGTGACACATATAGAGGAAAATATCACACGATGGATGCACCCAGTGACACACAGAGGAAAATATCACACAATGGATGCACCCAGTGACACATATAGAGGAAAATATCACACAATGGATGCACCCAGTGACACATATAGAGGAAAATATCACACAATGGATGCGCCCAGTGACACATATAGAGGAAATATCACACAATGGATGCACCCAGTGACACACAGAGGAAAATATCACACAATGGATGCACCCAGTGACACATATAGAGGAAAATATCACACAATGGATGCACCCAGTGACACATATAGAGGAAAATATCACACAATGGATGCACCCAGTGATACATATAGAGGGAAATATCACACAATGGATGCACCCAGTGACACATATAGAGGGAAATATCACACAATGGATGCACCCAGTGATACATATAGAGGGAAATATCACACAATGGATGCACCCAGTGACACATATAGAGGGAAATATCACACAATGGATGCACCCAGTGACACATATAGAGGGAAATATCACACAATGGATGCACCCAGTGACACATATAGAGGAAAATATCACACAATGGATGCGCCCAGTGACACATATAGAGGAAAATATTATCTTAACTAAACAAATAGATAAGCGAATCATATGTAAGATATCAGCAACATGAAATAAACACAATAAGGACGTGTCATATTTTGCTGATATTGGCCCTTTAATGTTTCTCTGCTTATCTCTTCCCATCCCCCAATCACTTTTTCACCCTCTAATATCTCCCTTGATTTTTCCCTTACCTCCAACAGCATATTAATGTCTTATACATTTGTGTGTGTCATATCTATCTGTTTATCATCTACCTTTCACAGATACAAACCCACAAATACACACTGACAGTCTGTAACCGACAAGATACACAAAATTACCTTGAGCTGAAACACACACAGATCCTGCCGGCTGCCACAGACTTTGACTGACACACACAGAGACACTGACAGGGACACAGAGACTATGACAGACAATGGCAGAGAAAGTGACAGGGAGAGTGATTTTGACACAAGTACACAAAAACTGACAGAGTCTGACAGAGATGCTGATATACACAAAGACAGAGACGCAGACATACACATTGGCAATGAGAGAAGCAAAGACCAAAGCTGGCAATGGCAGAAACAGACACACTGACTACAACAGAGACACAGATACAATGACAGAGACCCGCAGGAACAAAGACAGACTGAAAATGACAGAGACAAAGACAGAACATAACTTCTGCCATACTGAGCCCTGTTAAACTAGCCCAAACTGGTGCCCCATCTCCTAGTTGCACCTTAGGCAACTGCCTATTTGACCTAGTACAGGGGTCAGCAACCTTGGCTCCCTGATGTTTTGGGAACTACATCTCCCACGATGCTCTGTCATCCATTAGGCTGACTGAGCCACATGGGAAATGTAGTTCCCAAAACATCAGGGAGCCAAGGTTGC
Source organism: Leptobrachium leishanense (assembly GCA_009667805.1). Taxonomy (NCBI): domain Eukaryota; kingdom Metazoa; phylum Chordata; class Amphibia; order Anura; family Megophryidae; genus Leptobrachium; species Leptobrachium leishanense. The sequence continues at coordinate 49,842 of RXON01002825.1, read as the reverse complement.
TGACGCCTGACCTAGTGGATGCACAGCCCTGCGTACACGGGTATGCTTGTTTCACATATTGGCATTCAATTCCTGATTCGGATTGCATCACTGACGGCTTATTTTTTGCAGGGTGCTATTTTACATCCATTTATTAGTGATCTTTACCTGGACGTGAGGAATCTGTACACTTTCCCTCTTGACCTAAAACGCTTTATTTACCAGCAAATTATTTGTGCTGATTCTGAACTGCGCTGCACTGCTATTTATCTGAGTGTGCCTTGCATAGTAGTGCACTGCAGAACCAGCAGTGGGTGCAGGGACTTAGGCTGGGGGCACACTAGGTGTCTTGTGCACACTAGCGCGTTTTACCGGCGCCCGTCGCACCTAGAGATCATCACTGTCGATGTGCTAGGATGCGCGTCGACGGGGCTGCAAAGCGCGATCCATAGGAGGATCGCACTTTGCAGCCTTGTGGAGGGGGGCAGGTGGGCGTCGAGGGAGGGGCCAGTGCATTAACATTTTCTTTAACGCACGCTAGTGATAAGCTGATAAGTAAAAGTACATGTATTTAGGAGTATCCTATGAAAAAGACACTTTTTTTTTTGATGTGTCTAAATAGACGTGTGAAACAGTGACGTGCGGTGAGGTCAATGGCTGGTGAGGCACTGGCTAGTATCAGAGCCAGATATACACAGGGTTTTTAATGTTCTAAGAACAATACTGACTAATAGAGGGCGCTATTACAACTCTTTAAAATAAAGTTTGCATATAGGATTTTACTTCTAAGAGCTTGTACTTACAATACTGACTAATAGAGGGCGCTATTACACACATGCTGACTGCTGAGCTCTGCCTGCCCCCCACGACTGACGAGGACAGTCACATGACTGTCCTGCGTCAATCAATCCATGGGGAGCGGTTTTTTTTAAAAAAAGAATTGCTTGAGACCAATGTAGCTTTCCCATTAGCTCAAGCTTTCAATTGCTCTCCGTGCCTCTGGAGGCACAAAAGAGCGTAGAACCAGGAAGCAAAGCCAGCTTGAGCTACGCAATTAGTGTAGCATTCAGTATGCACAAATTGCGTAGGCTAGGCTGGCTCAGTGCTGCCCCTGCTGTCTGTGTAGTCAATCACACACACACACAGCAGCCGGCAAACTGAAAGTGCAGGGGAAAAAAGCGGAGTACACAGAAGCAGCGAGGGAGCGTGGAGCAGGTGAGTATGAGAACTTTTTTCAATAAACAACATTTTTTTTACAGTTTAAATATACACACAATACCTGTCATTACAGCACAATGAGCACATTAATTTACTGGAATGGCAGGGGAGGCTCTGCCTCCCCTGCCACCCCTGACTGCACGTCCCTGGTGTGAAAAGAGACGCGCCAACTAGGACATGGCCTTGAGTTGGACACGTTGCCAAATCAGAGCTTACTTGTATCAAGACAAGGTGTAGCCAATGCAAGCGTTACCTGTGTTTGTCAGCATGTGAATATTATCATTCCCCAGCCAAAACTCATTCAGACGGCTGCCGAAGCCCGTCTTGTAAGCATTCCAGTCACGAAAAAAATCCACGGATCCATCCCAACGTCTCTGAAAAACCTAGATTAAAAAGGGAGAAAACAGAATCCATCACTGATTAGTTGTTTTATTTTTTTGCATGCATGCACACAGTTTACAGTGCTCAAAGAGGTTGCCAGACTGTCTGCTGAAGTAATTGTTCACAAAGATATGTTAGGAGATGTTAAGATCATGAACAGAAACATTTGATACAGTGTCACAGACAGACACATAATGAAAACAGCCCTTGGAATGTTGACGATCAATCCAAAGCTAAATTGCACTGGGCTTGTTCCCAAAGTTAAAGGGCCACTACCAAACAATGAAATGTCCTTGGAGTGTTTATTTTGTGTTGTAAACTGCACCCCTCCCCCCCCCGGTATCTTTCCATCACTTGCTCCTCACTGTGTGGCTTTGGCCATACAATGGAGTGAATGGGTCGGTCACTGACTCACATCATTTTATTGTGTGAGATGTATTCAAAGGACATCACCAGGGGGTAGATTAGAAGTATTTTATGCTCCCTGTCTTGTCTCATTCAGCTGCCATCTCTTATCTCAATTAGCCTCGTCAACAATAGACTTCCTGGCAGTTTATTTAAACATTCCATCTTCCACCTCAATAACTGTTAAATACTGTGTAGACTAAATAAGATTTTGGTAAATGTTGCATCATGGGAAAAATCCAGAAAATGGAAACAGAAGAAAAAAAACCCCCTAATTTTATTCTTCCTTTTTACATGCAATTACTTCAAACAAAGCATGTGTTTTATAAGGTGGTTGTGTTTGTAATGCACAGGTAATCTAGACACAGCGCATGTAAGTGGTCGTGTCCCTTTAGGCTCCGGTCAGACGAGCGCAGCATTCACGTCCGTGATGGCGCACAAAAGTACGTCCGTGATAGCATGACATAAAGGCCGATGGAGCCCCACACACTAAGTACATCCGCACTGAACTGCAGAAGCACAACGGCCGCGGCAATCGGACGCAAGTTAGGCAAGAACGTAGAACTCCTAGAATGGCCGCACAAAGTGCGCTGCGTCCGCAACGTCTGCATAGCTTTGTGTGTGAGTGATGGAACATGGTCATACAGACTGCATTTATACGTCCAGCATTTTTCATGGACAAAATGGTTTTGCTTTTTAATTTATTTTCCCTCCTAAATCCGTCAAAATATACGTCAGTGAAAAAAACGGACTGTGTGGCCACTACTGCGTCTTCCGTACTGACGTCCGTCCGTACTGCACGGACGTACAGTCCGTAGAAATCACGCTCGTCTGACCCTAGCCTTAAGGCTAGGGTCAAACGAACGCATTATTCGCAGCGACCGTCAAAAAGTGCGTCCGAACGCATTGACGTATTGTTTCATGGAAAGCGAGAAAACGGTCACACGACGCGCATTTTCGTGCATGATTTTTTTTACGGATCGGCAATAAAACACTTTTTGCGTCTGGACGTTATGTAGGCTGGACATTAGCAGCATCTGACATCTCCTAATCACGCACACACGCCGCTATGCCGCCGCAGCACACTCTGTACGTCAGTACTAGCGGTTCTGCGTTCTCGAAAAAATGTGTTCATTTTCCACTTGCGTTGCGCAGCTGGACTTTCGTGCGGCCGTACTTCGTATATTGGCCGTCATTGCCCGTCATTTGCTGCTAGTGCGGCCGTGATTAAGTGTGCCAGAACGCACGTTAAAAATGCGTTAGTCTGACCCAGCCTTAATCTAATGCTTCCTTTCCTTGATCACATCACACAGCCTCTAAATCGTACAGCTGTATTAAGTCTTGATACAAACTCACTGAGTGTTGAAACCTTGTCCTGCTCATTGATGATTCTTCAGTAAACTCGCCCTGATCAAGAATTTAGAGCGCCCGTATCTTCGTGTTTGCTACCCACACAAACAATGACAGATACACACACAGAAAGTGACACCCACACAGATGCTGACACACATGCCCACTCCTCACAAGACCGTGACAGACACAACCACACAGACTCTGACAAACACACACACAGAAACACTCTCCGTCCGACAGTACAAAAGGGCAAATGCATACCAGCGTTGTGTGTGTTCAGGTTGTGTCCTTTATTTATGAAATGAAGCTCACAGCAACATTTCATTCCACCAGGGATTTATAGCACATATGAATATCATGTCTATGTAGGTAAATGGTACATTTGTGTAGTTGACGTGAATGCAGGTGTGTATAGGTATGGTGTGTCTTTCTGTGAGTAAACATTGGTGTATGTTTTACGTATACTCATTTTAGTGATAAATGTGTATATGTATGCAGGGGTTTAGAAATGTATATGTTTGTGACCGTTTATCATATAGGGTTATTCAAAGAGAATCGAAAAGTCACTGCACGTTCAGTGACTTTTCGTTCTCCTCAATTCGGTGCGATTTGGCGATCCCATTTCGGCGACCCTGCGGTGTATTCAGCAAGCACCACAGGGCCGTCGTAGTGCAGGGAAAAGCCGCCGCAAACTCACCGCAAAACCCGGTGAATGCACACCGAAAACCCGCAAAAACATCTGGATTAACCCCGCCGAAAACGCCGGAAAAACCCGAGCAGGAGCCAATCACACGCAGCGCAACTGCCGGAAAAAGCTGGCATCGCAGACGAATGGAGTGAAAGAAAAAAAAAACAGTACGCTTGAATGTTTGAAAAGTGAAACGCTGTTTTCAAAGAAACTACTGAACGAAAATGTCTGAAATTTACATATAAGATCCAATGAATGATAATAAAAAGGGCTGTTACAGAAAAAGAAGAAAAGTTTAAAACAAAAAAAATAGGAAAAATGTTTTGAAAAAAAATCCCGAAAAATGCTTAAAATATCCTAAAAAAAATCTATAAATAAAGAGACTTTTTACTGCAGAATATTATAATGAACGGTTTATTAGATATTGGATTAAAACGGGAATTTTTTTAACATTGAAGCCTATGGGATTCGCCTGAATAAACCTGCGAATTAAACCACCGAATGACAGGGCATTTCAGCAACTTTTCACTGCTGGTTTTTGTTCTCTGAATAGACAAAGCATTGCTTCTCTACGGGGATTTCACTGCCCTCGAACAGACACCGTATGTGCAGGCAATTCGCCAGGATTTGGCGAACTGCCTGCTCTCTGAATAGCCGAATGGCCAAGAAAGATAACCGAACGCTGATTTTCAGCATTCGGTTCCCTTTCGGCAGCCATACAGATCTCTTTGAATAACCCTGCATGTTTTATTATATGACTAGTAATAGCAAAAATAAATAACATTTGTAGGCAAATTATATATATAAAAACAAATCGGATATTTAAGAAGCTCTTACTATCCATCCCCCTCCATCGGTGTGCATGTCACACAGCACCTTCAGCGGAGTTTCACCATCGGGGTATATAGTGTACCAATCGCTCAGAACCATCCCTTTATCCAGCAGCTCCTTACAGTTCTTGGCTGAATGACACAGAATAATTAAAAAATGGATAATGTAAACGTTGACGTTCGCATTCTATTAATAAAATACATCTGTCGGGATGTTCATTACATGTTTTCAATACATAAGGTTCTTTTATTCATTGCAAATACTTAAATAAGCATCATTGTGGTTTTATTGAGACCTCACTTACTGTTACAAGTATTAATAAAGCGTTAACAAAGTTCCGTAGCGCTGTACAATGGGTGAGACAGAATAACAAATATACATACAAGTTCAGAACCTTTTGTCTGAAAATGTACTGCCAGGCAATGTAATATGAAGCTTATGCTTTCCCTGGTCGTCATAATACAGTCACGGGAAAAAGAAAGCACGTCTTTGAATTCTATGGTTTTATGTATCAGCACAGAATGAAAAATAATCTGGTCTTTAGTAGAAACGTAGAAACATAGAAACATAGGTAGGTCTTCAAACTAGGTAAATACAACCGCAAAGGAATGACAACACATGACATATTACATTGCCTGGCAGTGCGTTTGCAGACAATGGGTCTGACGTCTCAATAAAGCAGCAATTATATTCATTTAAATATACAGAGTACATCATAAAGGAACCCTATCTCAAGGAAATCTCCTGCTCTGAGATCATTTAAAGTCAGATTAGCCTCTTCTTGATTGTTCACATAAATATCATCAGGGATATTCAGAGAGCGGTGAAAAGCAGGAGAATGACTGGAGAATGAAACATTCGAGGTCAAAATAGTCGATTTGGAAAGTGAGATAAATGGGAGAATTTTTCTGGTTTGGCTATTTTGACCTCGAATTTTCCATTCTCCAGTCATTCTCCTGCTTTTCACCTCTCTTTGAATAACCCTGCAAGTATTGAAACATACAAACATCACTGTTCAGTTGATGTAGCGTTTCTATCCCGCATCTGAATGTTTACCAATAACAGAGTGTTTTGTTTATTAAGCTTACACTTTAGTGGCTGTATATATCTGCCAACGTCAAGACAGTTCTTTTTTTTTAAATATTCAAGAAAATGTTTTTGCAGAATAAGAAAATGTTATACAATAACTAGTACCATATAGGAGCAGAAACAACATAAATCAATCACACATGGGTAGGGACTGCGGAAGAATTGCTGAGGAAAGAGAAGATGCATAAGGAATCAAAGCGTAAAAAGTTACTGGAAAATTAAATTACACAAAAGTCGAATCTGCTTGAAAACAAATATTCTCCTCTGCACTCAGGCTCCAGTTTTTACCCGTTTGTTGATGTATCTAAAACTCTGACCCTCAGATGCTTCAGAACGCTGGCGGTGTGGAGTAGAAGTAACATCACTACTCTATAACCGTGGAGAGAGACTGTGGAGACACAGGTTCGAATCCCAGCCAGAGCACCTTTCCAGTAAGTGTCCTTGGGCAAGACATCTAACGGTACATACTCGCCACCCAGGACATACTTGAAAACGAGAGAAATCTCAATGTATCCTTCCTGGTAAAATACTTCCTCAAAAAAATAAATTAATTACAACTCCCTTGATTTTCTGGCCATCTTTTGCATTCCAAGAATCGGGAAAAGAATGGGAATTTTAGGCATATCAACATCTGGGGTGATCCAGAGTACTGGCAACAGGAGGAATTACATGGCAGAAGACCCTTTGTTGTAGCAATGGAGATGGAATTGGTGGATTGGAATTGGTGGATTGGACTGTGGATTGGATTGTGGGGAGTGTGCCTCGTTACGATGATGTTTCTTTGCTGTGAGGTCTTGAGTAAAAAATGAATAATGCAAATATTCGCCTCCGAGTCTTTATTAAAACCCACAGGGTTATCCAAAGAGATTCGAAAAGTCACCGCACGTTCGGTGACTTTTCGTTCTCTTCAATTCGGTTCCTTTTGCCGATTGCATTTCGGTGACCCTGCGGTGTATTCAGCAAACAGCACAGGGTCCCCGAATTGCAGGGAAAAGCTGCCGCAAACCTGATGAAAACTCACCGAATGCACGCTGAAAACAAGCAAAAACATCTGGATTAACCTTCGAAGAAGCTGAACAGGAGCCGAACAGGAGCCGAACAGGAGCCGAATCACACAGAGCCGAAGCAGCTGTGACGTAGAGGAGGCAGTGAATAAATTAGCAAAACCATTTGTATGAATCTGGGAAAATTAAACGCTGTTTACAAAGAAACTACTGAGCAAAAATGTCTGAAATTTTCACAGGAGGTCCAGGGAATGATAATAAAGAGGGCTGTTACAAAAAAAATAAGTTAACTGAAAAAAAATAAAAATAAAATAGGACTTTAAAAAAAAAAAAAAAAAATCTGAAAAATGCTTAACGTAGCCTAAAAAATCTATAAATAAAGAGACTTTTTGCTGCAGAATTTTATAATGAACGGTTTATTAGATATTGAATTAAAACGTGAATATTTTTAACATTGAAGCCTATGGGATTCTCCTGAATAAATTTGCCGAATTAAACACCGAATGGCAGGGCATTAGGGGAACCTTTCACTGCTGGTTTGTGTTCTCTGAATAGCCGAAGCAGTGCTTCTCTATGGGGATTTCACTGCCCTCGAACAGGCACCGAACAGGCACCGTATGTTCAGGCAATTCGCCAGGATTTGGCGAATTGCCTGCTCTCTGGATAGCCGAATGGCCAGGAAGGTAACCGAACGCTGATTTTCAGCGTTCGGTTACCTTTCTCAAGCAATTCGGATCTCTTTGGATAACCCTGCCAGACTTCCTACATTACATTAGGAAAACCTGGGAATTCCAGTGGATTGAGTATCACAAGGGTAATGTCAGCATCTTGTAATTTTGTCAAAAAAGAAAAAACAAGACTTACAGGTTATTCAGAAAGCACCGAAATGTCACCGACATTCATAATGTCGTAAGTAATTCATACCAGCACAGATTGCATTATTAAATGAGGTATAAACCAGGCAGATTTGCTGCATCATTTCAAATCAAAACAAATGTTAAGTATTTACTCACCGTATTTCGATTCACTTAAGCCAGGTTCTCCCTTTTCTCCTGATGGGTGCAGAAAACAAAAAGCCAAAGAATATGTTTACTAACATGCTTTGACACAATGTGTCTGTGACAAACTCTATATATTGCGCAGTTTGACCGTGTTGCAATAAACAAATGGTTTTCTGCTTTGAGCTGCCATTCATGATCAAATTAAAGTTAATAGAATGGGGTTTCATTTAAGGGTCTATTCCAGGGGTCAGCAACCTTGGTCATCCAGATGATTTGAAACAACAAAACCCCCATGATGCTCAACTACTTATTAAGTTGGCCGAGCGTCATGGGAACTGTAGTTTCAAAACATCTGAAAAGACCCGTGGTCTGTCCACTAACCACCATCCTTTTATTCAAGCAAGGAGGATATATGTCAAACTTTGGCTAGATATGGTGGATCAGCTACAATGTAACTACAGTGAGTTCCAGTTGCTGTCTGTGATTCTTAGGACGTCCCATAGAGTCCTAATCACTTTCCTCAATGGCGCCAAGACAAACCATCAGACTAGCTTTTTTTTTTTAATTCTGCCTTGCAACAGTTGAGTAAACAAAGAAGCTGCTTAAAGGGACATAACACATTTTATCTATCAGTCATGTGTTAAATGACACAAAAAAATTATATATATATAGTTTACTTTTTTCTTTTTAAATTGCTAAAAAAAACAAAAAACGGTAGGGTGCTGCCCCAACTGACCCTATGGACAAGCCTCCACTGGTGAATTCACTACCTCTGTAAGTTTCCTTATAGTTTATGCAGAAGTTGTTTTCAGTGTGTTTTTCACAGTTGTTTCCACCGTACTTTATGCCGACATTGTCCAAGGCTGTTTTCACTGTCGTTTTAACCATCGTTTCAGTTGAAGTTGTTTACAGCTTGTTTTTTTTTTTTTACAATGTTGTTTTGGTCGAAGTTCAATGAAGAACTCCACCGTACACTTGCCAGAGTTGATTCACCTTTGTTTAAAACAACAGTGGAGCAACGGTAAAGTTCTCCTAATGGAGAATATCCAATGTTGACTTCTGTGGAAGAATAACGGTGGTTCCCTTGTTCACCATGTCTGAAGCAAGTTTTCCTGTCATCATTGATGTCTGCTTCTCTGAAAAGCTGAAGTTCTCTGTAGTTGCAACAATAGTGATTTTTTTTAATTAACCAATTTTGTCAAAGAAAAATTGGTCAAAAAATGGTGCTTCGTAAATAACGCCCTTTTATGCGGTTATTTGACAGAGAAAATCTACTATATACAACAACTTCTGATATAGGTCAAACCATGATCTCATCGCTATTTCTCTCACCCATGAGAAGGTTGGGAGGGGGTAACGTACCATCGAAACAGTATTTTGTACACCTGTTCTTGATGACTCACATTGCTAGAACAGTGAGCCACATTGTCCCAAATATGTAATAAATTCCCCTATGTCCCTCTCCCACCAATCAATGTAAGTCAGAGACAGTGACGTGCGGTGAGGTCAGTGCTCGGTGAGGCACTGGCTAGTATCAGAGCCATATATACACAGGTTACGTAGGTTCAGGTTCAGTGCATCCCAGGATCTGGCTGCTGTCGGTGCTCCCCAGGATCTCTGTCATCCTCAGGCAGCCTAGTGTGACACTGAGGCCACACCTCAAGCACAGCCCTGCACCCACTTATTGTGCGAGACAGGACACATTACTGTCCTGCGCCTATCAATGCATGGGAGGCCTGCCTCCCATGCAGGAGTTTTTTTAATGACTTGGGCCAATAACGCATTCCTATTGGTCCAAGCTATTTCATTGCTCTCCCAGTGCCTCTGAGGCACTGGGAGAGCAATGATCAGGAAGTGGGCAGTGCTCGGATGTCTGTTCATTGAACAGACGCGCCACACTTCACTGTTCTTGGCAGCATATTTGATTTGCATAGGCTCAGGCTGTTGAAGGGGGGGGGAAATAAAAATGTGTGGTGCACACAGAGGACGGACGGAGCTGATGGCAGGGGAACGAGGAGCAGGTGAGTTTGACTGCAGCTGTCCTTAATGAGGAGCCAGAGCAAAGGGAAGTGTAAAGGGAGGGGATCATTGATTTCGTAAGATGAGCGCTATTACAGCGGGATTCGTATGTCGTTAGAGACATGGCGGCCGCTGTTTTGACCTCAGGCAACCTGGCAAAATCCAAGATCTGAAGAATTCGGAATTAATCCGCTGGACTTACCCTGCCCCTCCGCCTCATTTCATCAAAAGGGAGTGGGACCCCCGCCTGATAGAGATGTTGCACCCACTGTAGACCCAAATCTTCCAAAAGGGCCCGGGGCAGATTCCCGGCGGGAACCTACGGTTCCGGAGGATGGGCATCTGGCTGCTCTTTCTCTGGAGAGGGCATATTGTTGATTTGTCTTAACCCATATATGGAGAGCGTTGATGGTGGCCGAGCATGTAGATCGGAGTATAGGCCGTTAGGGTTTGGGCAGCCAGAAATAGAATTGTAAGCTCTCTGCCCATCATTACATTTGTGTACAGCTGTCTGCGTGTCACGGCAATGTTGTTGAACTTCATCAAGCATTATGAGCTGTATATGGTGAAAGCTACTCTACGATGAGCAGAAATCTCCTGATGCATTGAAGCTGGCACAAGCGCAAAGATAATTGGTAAACCTATTAAAAGTCCTAACATAGAAACATAGAAAATGTCGGCAGATAAGAACCTTTCGGCCCATCTAGTCTGCCCAATTACATGGATACTTTACCTGGATTTATCTTTTGTTTAGGATAGCCTTATGCCTATCCCATGCCTGCTTAAATTCAATTACTGTTTTGGCCTCAACCACTTCTACTGGAAGACTGTTCCATGTATCCACCACCCTCTCAGTAAAATAATGCTTCCTGATGTTACTTTTAAACCTTTGCCCCTCTAATCTAAGACTATGTCCTCTTGTTTTGCTACTTTGTTTCCGTTTAAATATACTCCCTTCCTCTACCTTGTGGATTCCCTTTACGTATTTAAATGTTTCTATCATATCTCCTCTGTCTCGTCTTTTTTCCAAGCTGTACATGTTAAGATCATTAAGCCTTTCTTGGTAACTTTTCTCCTTCAAGCCGTACACCATTTTAGTAGCCCTTCTCTGAACTCTCTCTAAGATGTCTATATCCTTCTGGAGATACGGTCTCCAGTACTGCACACAGTACTCCAAGTGAGGTCTCACCAGTGCTCAAGGTTTTATTGCAATAACTAAATGTAGGCTTTGTTTTAAGAATATTTACATCCTGCCGAAACCCGGGATCGAACCAGGGACCTTTAGATCTTCATTCTAACGCTCTCCCAACTGAGCTATTTCAGCTGTTCGGCTAACGAGCCGGAGCGGATCAATGCTTTATGCCTTAGGATCCTATATGCCTAACACTGGATATTACCATTCGGAGATGCCCGTTCCTCTGGCTCATCTAGTTAATAATCCCCACTGCTAACACAGGTCTAGTTGATACCCAGGAAATAAAACATTATAAAGATCAGTAATGAGTATATTCCTGCCACAACTGAAAATTCAATGACATGCATCTTGTTCACCCACCTTTTTGTCCTGGTGGTCCAGCAATTCCAGGAGCCCCCTGTTGCCCTGAATAGCATAGCATAAATAATAATGATTATTAAAACATACAAAATATATTAGTCTGAAGGTTGAAAAAATAGTAAATCAAGCTGTGTGTTGTATTTTTATTATAAATATACAATTATTTCCATTTTGTCTCAATTCACTTTATTTTATTTTAGGGACAAATCAAAGACATATACAATTCTTATAGAAAGGATTAATTCCAATGCATATTTTTTAGCAAACTCGCATATTGTGAATTCCAATAATAAATATAATTGTATAATGTTTGTTGAACATTGTGAGACGCACTCACCTTTCTCTCCCGGTGGTCCATCATCTCCTTTAGGTCCAAGAGCTCCAGGAATCCCCGGACACCCTCTGAGAACGGCCAACCTGTCTGAATCTCCAGCACCGATAACTTTCACATCTGTGAAAAGACAGGAAGTTGATATTTCTGGGTATTCTTGGTATGCAGAAAAAAAACGTTTAGCGCCTATTCCCTACCAGGGCGGCTGAGTCAACCAGAAGTATCGAGCGCACATCATGTATAAAACATAACATCAACAAAACAAATTAATTTGTGCTCACCCCCATAGCTCCATGTGAAACAAAACAGAGGTTTTGGTTTACTTGAATGGCCATTAAAGTGTAAGCTCACCCGCCACGTCACTGCACCTCTGGTTAGGTGGGTCCTAACCTAATGAAACCAAAAGCTGCTTTCTAAGCAACTACATGTCCTCATGCTGCTTCTCAGCCAAGAGACAGACTGGTGGGTTCCCTCACCACAGAGACGTTTCCACTTTGGGATTGAAAAAGAAAACACTGAAAAGGACAGCAGCAACAATGACCTGGCTGGGAATACAACAAAATATACATACAAGCAGAAAATACGTTTTTTGTGTTATGGTCAAATGTGCGGTGAAATTACTATAGAAAACACTTGAAACTTGAACTATACATGGAGAACACGAGGGCGGATAAAGAACACATCTAATATCTTATCGGAAAGACACCAATTCCTGTGATTGACGACCTGGGACTTACCTGGGCATGAATCATCTGCATTAACCAGCCTGGTCAGCAGCCAGATTACCGAGGCTATAGGTAGCCACATGGAGACTCTGATCGATTGGATTCTCTTGGTGTCTTAACTCTGCGGAGTTTCTTACGAGCAACTGTTGCTTCTTGCAACTTCTTCTGAGTCTTAAGAGAAGGTAACCTTGTCCTACCTAAGTTCCTCCCCATTGTTTGGGATTTTTATACTCTCCTCTGAATACCGTCTTAGACCTTAGACACTGTATCACACAGTGGGGCCAATTTAAGTGATTCGGAAATGGAAGGAAGCCAGTGAAAGACAATGATCAACTGATTGCTTAACCTAAATGTCTTTCACAAGCTCCATGACATTCCATGGCATGACGAAATACCTCATTTATTCCTGTAATAGGAATCAAGTTCTATTGTTTGTGTCGCAGTTGTAGAAAGACCAAGGTATTAGTAAATTCAACTAGGGATATGGGGGCAACATAAAATGACCATTAGCAGGAGAGCATAACCCATATGTTACGAATATAGAGAAACGATAAAAGAAAATGCAATGAACATCAGTAACACTCCTAAAGTGAGCAGTGCGGGAAATATGTACCCTACTCCACCATGGCTCCTAAACCAATATTCTCATCACTATGATGTGTGATCAGTCGTGGCGTAATATTACCATAACAAGTTTCAATCAGACAGGTTTGCTATCCCAGGTATTCAATGGAAACACGCAAATTCAATGGTGGTCAAGTCAATAACTGACAAACTTGTTTCGCGGTATTCTTGAGAAGAACAAGTCCCTATTGTAGCACCTGAATTACAGAATGTGCTTCATCTTGCAGTGGTCATAGAAGTTGCCAATGATCACTCTGTGTTATGAATCGGGTTCCTCATTCCTTACCCTCTGATGATCCTTGCCTCTCTTCGTGTCAATCTTTTGGTTCGCGGCATCGTGTTGCCTCGGTGCTCCCATCTGGTGACATTATTGATGCTGGATGCTCGCTGGCATCAGATTTTTATGGCCGATCTTCCAGGCGTTAGGCGTATGGAATGGTGAGACGATTACGGACGTTCTGGCGCATGACTACGTCGTGGTCCAATAAAAACTAAACCCAATTTGTATCTTGGATGCCATGTTTTCAGTGCCCTGTCGTGGTTTCTTTTACCCGAGAGTGCGTTATACTTATCATTGTTGCTTCTCTGCACTGACCTTGGCTTTCCTTATCGACTATTCTGTCTTCTGGTAACCTTGATTTACATAGTTACATAGTTACATAGGCTGAAAAAAGACATGCGTCCATAAGGTGCAGCCTTTCACACATCACCTACTGCCATGGATCCAAAAGAAGGCAAAAAACCCATACAAGATTTCTGGCTTGTATGAGACTAGTGTCAGTTGGAGACATTTCGGGCCCTATTACATTCTTCATGCAAAAAAAACACACGCGCAACTCGTGAATTTTTGTTCAAAGCGTTAAACGTTGACACGCGTAAATCAACGCGGCTATTACAATCCTCGCGCATTTTTTCATCGGTCAAAAAAATTCAGCCAATCAGAATTAAGAACCACAATTGTCTCACGTTACATTCTTGCGCCTGTCAAAATCAATCTGCGCATATATGCTGCATCAATAAAAAACCACGCACAACTTCTCCATTTTATTGGTTGGGTATGTGTAGAATGTGTAACTATACTTTGCTGCGTATTTTTTTTGGGCTGGTGTATTTGGGTTCGGTCAGGTTGATAGAATTTGCCATTAACACCAGCTTTTAGGAGTTGCTAAAATTATGCGCGCAAAGGCTGTGCGTTACAAACTGCGCATAGATTATAATACCGTCCACCAGCGCACAAACGCATTTGCGCTCACAATGTTAAGTATAGGACGTGCGACGTACAGTAAGCTCGCGCAGCGTTCGCGCAGGTTCACCCGCGGTAGACGTATGTGTGCGTTTGTTGCGCTGACATTGTAGTACCGGCTGGGTGGAGTAGAGGTAACGTCACTGCTCTGTGTGGAGAGAGCCTGTGGAGACATGGGTTTGATCGCCAGGAGCACCTCTCCAGTAAGTGTCCTTGGGCAAGACACCTAACGGTACATACTCGCCACCCAGGACATACTTGAAAACGAGAGAAATCTCAATGTATCCTTCCTGGTAAAATCCTTTCTCTAAAAAAAAAATACGACGTTCTGCGCAAAGGGTTTTGCCCCTCTCGTTAATGCGTTTTTGCGAAATCGCAAACGTATACGTGAAGAATGTCATAGGGCCCTTCAAGTTCAAGACTGAAAATATGAAGGTTTTTAAATCAGGAATACCTATCAGGAATCAGGAATGTCTATACTACTAACCCCAAAATATGTGGACGATCCCATATATAGGGAATAAACCACACATATTCCTATTACTGAGGCAAATAAAATGGCCATAAATTCAATAATTACAAGTGTAACTTCTTTCACTCACGTCCTCCCTTGGACTCACACAATCCTCCCTCCTCCCTACCCACCGCGATGGTCACGCTATTGACCTTGTCTTTTCCAACCTCTGCTCCATTTCTGAGTTCAACTGTCGCCCTTTCCCCATCTCTGACCACCACCTTCTCTCTTTCAACCTATCTGGACTTCCTAAACACCCTGCTCCCCCACCCCGCACACACACTCGCAGAAATCTACAGGCTGTGGACCCCCATCAATTCTCCAACCTACTTCACCACCTCCCTCATACCTCATCCTTTACCTGCCCTGATGCTGCCACTAATCACTACAACACTACGCTTATCTCTGCTCTAGACACTCTTGCTCCTCTTCGACTCTGTAAGGCCCCACGCCGCCAGCTTCAGCCGTGGCACACCCTCCAGACTCGCTACCTGCAAAGATGCTCCCGCACCGCAGAGCGTGCCTGGAGGAAATCCCGCTCTGAAGCTGATTTTGTTCACTTCAAGTTTATTCTCCGGTCATACACCTCTGCCCTCCACTTGGCCAAACAATCCTTCTTCTCATCTCTTATATCTACGCTGTCCTCCAACCCTAAACGGCTCTGGTCCACCTTCAACACCCTCCTCTACCCACCTGCACCTCCCCCCTCAGCTGCCTTCAGCGCTCAAGAGCTGGCAGACTACTTCCTCAGTAAAACTTTAACTATCAGAAGCAACATCCCAACACAAGATAGTTATCTGCCACCTCCACTCCCACAGGTCCCATCTGCCACCCTCTGCCGCTTCCTCCCAACCACTGAGGAGGAAGTCAATTCCTTATTGTCCTCCTCACATCTCACCACGTGCCCGCTCGACCCCATTCCCTCACATCTAATTCCTCCCCTCTCCTCCTCCCTCACCCCTGCTCTCACACACATCTTCAACCTATCTCTCTCCACTGGCTCCTTTCCATCTGCCTTCAAACACGCGCTAGTTACCCCTTTACTAAAGAAACCATCCCTAGATCCCAACTCTCCATCCAACTACCGTCCTGTATCCCTGCTTCCCTTTACCTCTAAGCTCTTAGAAAAACTAGTCTTCAACCGCCTCTCCCTCTTCCTGTCCTCCAATTCACTACTTGACCCCCTGCAATCTGGCTTCCGTCCGCTACACTCAACTGAAACTGCCCTCACCAAAGTCACCAACGACCTCCTAACTGCTAAAAAACATGGCCACTATTCTATTCTCATCCTGCTTGACCTCTCGGCTGCTTTTGACACTGTTGACCACCCCCTCCTTCTACAGACCCTCAACTCTCTGGGTCTCGGTGACACTGCACTTGCTTGGATTGACTCCTATTTATCCAACAGGTCCTTCTGTGTGTCCTTTGCTGGTAACTCCTCCTCCTCATTGCCTCTATCTGTTGGTGTACCTCAAGGCTCTGTCCTTGGTCCTCTGCTCTTTTCCATCTACACCTCCTCCCTGGGCAAAATCATCAACAGCTTTGGCTTTAATTACCACCTCTACGCTGATGACACTCAGATCTACCTCTCTACCCCTGATCTCTCTCCCCCTGTCCTTTCCAAAGTCAGTGACTGTTTATCTGGCATCTCCTCCTGGATGGCCTCCCACCACCTAAAGATCAACATGTCAAAGACTGAGCTCCTACTTATTCCTCCCTCTAATGCCGCCCCACCTCCTGACTTCTCGATCACGGTGGAGGGTATCACCATCTCCCCATCAAACCAAGTTCGCTGTCTTGGAGTTACACTTGACTCTGCTCTTTCCTTCATCCCCCACATCAAGTCTCTTTCCTCCTCCTGCCGATACCAACTGCGTAATATTTACAGAATTCGGCCATTTCTTACCGCTGTCGCCACAAAACAACTCATACACGCCCTGGTAATCTCCCGACTCGACTATTGCAATAATCTCTTATCTGGCCTCCCTCTGTCCCACCTCTCCCCCCTACAATCCATCCTGAACGCCTCCGCCAGGCTAATTCACCTCACCCGCCGCTCTGTCTCTGCCGCTCCCCTCTGCGAGTCCCTTCACTGGCTCCCCATCCACTGCAGAATTAAGTTCAAAATCCTTATCCTTACCTACAAAACCCTCACTAACTCAGCTCCCCACTACCTGTCCTCACTAATCACCAAATACACCCCAGCCCGCTCCCTAAGGTCAAACAGTGACCTGCGCCTAGCTTCTCCCCGCATCACCTCTTCCCATGATAGACTGCAGGATTTCTCACGCGCAGCCCCCACTCTCTGGAACGCTCTCCCTCGTACTGTCAGACTTTCCCCTAACTTCTCTTCCTTCAACGCTCCCTGAAAACATTCCTATTTAGGGAAGCCTACCACCCAACTCACTGACGCAACCATCAATCACTCTCACCTTACAGTCCTCTCCTCCTGTTTCCAACCCCAACCCTCCCAGATTGTGAGTTCCTACGGGAATAGGGCCCTCATCTCCTCCTGTACTGTTTGTCAAATGTTGTTCAATGTATTGTAACCCTGTCTATACTGTGCTTATTGTACAGCGCTGCGGAATATGCTGGCGCTTTATAAATAAAGAATAATAATAATAATAATAATAATAATACCGAATTTAGACACAAGACATTATTCATTATAAAAAATGTAAAAGCAAAAAAAGTGATAATATTATTATTTCATAAAAAAAACTGAACCCTATCCCTACGCATTTTATTCTAAATATCCTGTTTACTATTGCTATTTAACACATTAAAGCATAAAGCCTCAAATACTAGCTTTGGTTGGGCTTGTTTGACGCCCATCAGATTTGAAATAGCCAGCAGGAGGGACCTAGAGACGTTACCAGATTTCTGGATGCTGCCAAAGACAAATGATTAGATTATCTTTTATTTTACTCTGCCTAGCAACAGCGGAGGAGACAATGACACTGCTTAAAGTGACATAACACATTTTATCAATCAGGCACATGCTAAATGACATAAAAATACCGAAAAAAAATTATATAGTTTAAATATTTTTTTTTAATTGCAAAAAATATAGTAGGACGCTGCCCCATGTGCCCCTATTGACCATTTTGATTAATAAACATCAGAACACCACAAGTGTCAAGACGATGTGGGAGCCTAGGATTCAAGAGTGAACAACCCCAACATGGAAAAAAAAGTATAACACCAATCCGTGTAATGGATTGAAAAGACAAGGTATAGCCAGGACAGAAATCCAGAGATACAGAGCAAGAACCTAGCACCGGTCCTTAGTAAGGCCAGGCTTAGACAATACAATGGTCAGAGACAGAGCCAGAGGACGATAGAATTCTAAATAAACCAGAATGAAAAGGTGAAGAGAGCAATGTCAAGACAAGCAGGGTCTGAAAGCCTAAAAAGACAATATCAAAAACGTGCTAGAGGGTCGGAGACCGGAAAATGCAGTGAACACTAGCTAGTACCAGCTATAGAAAGGTCAATCATGGCATCTGTTGGCTGGCATCATGCCTGTGCGCCAGAACATGCATCAATATGATGTATGCCATGATTCATCACAGCTCGCATCAACTACATGACGCAGGGTACATAGGGCAGCATCATTATTGCATTTTGAAGTGATCCGAGTCGTTCTGACTGGGAGCAGAGACAGACTTGGCATCATTGGCAAGGGCATTGCCAGATGCATGACGGAGAGGATGACACAGTCACACTGGCATTATATGGGTGAGGATTCCTGCCAATCCTCTGCTCCTCTACTTTACCCCTGCTCCTTTTTCTCACCCCTCCTGTGCCCTTAATTCCACTCCTCCTTTTCCTCACTCTCCTTTAGCCAACCCTTTCCTGTGCCCTTAACCCGCCCATGCAGGACTAGTTGTCAGATTTGTCCCATACACAGAGCTACACGGACACTAGGTTGTGGGAAGCAGAGCTGCACAGCTGGCAAGGGGTGGGCAGGGACACAGCCAACCTGTAGTTTTTTTTTGAGAAAGTATTTTTTACCAGGAAGGATACATTGAGATTTCTCTCGTTTTCAAGTATGTCCTGGGTGGCGAGTCTGTACCGTTAGGTGTCTTGCCCAAGGACACTTACTGGAGAGATGCTCTTGCTGGGATCGAACCCATGTCTCCACAGGATCTTCTCCATGCAGAGCAGTGATGTTGCCTCTACTCCACCCAGCCGGGTTGCATCTGGTGCTGTGGCAGGCAGTTGCACGGTCCGACTGAGCTGTCACAACAGGCATCATCGGCCATAGTGTCTGTGGTTCAGTTAGCTGGATTACTGCGCCCAGCCAAAGCCATCCTTCGCTCCGCAGCTCACCAGCCTTCTTGCCAAGCATGGGGTGAAAGGGTCATTATTTTAGATTGCTCATCATTGTTTGAAGTAACGTCACCTGTCATTGGCCAAGTGCACCATAATTCCAGCGACTATGAATTTTAACAATGATTGAAGCTACAGTAAAACAACAGTACTTTGCGAATTATTGGTTTTCCGCCATATTTTATTTGAGTTGAGCTCTACTACACTATGTTGTATACTTCTAAGGATGAGGAGGCTGCAACTCCGCTATGGCTGAGGCCACACGAGTGCATTTAGGCTGGGGTCAGACAAACGCAGTGCGAACTCGCATGCAGCCGCACTTTATCACGGCCGTAGTAGCAGCAAATGACGGTCAATGACGGGCAATATACAAAGTACGGCTGCACGAAAGTGCGGCCACGCAACGCAAGCGGCAAACAAACGCATTTTTTAGAGAACGTGATACCGCTACTACTGACGTACAGAGTGCGCTGCGTCCACTAGTGGCGTGTGTGCGTGATTGGGAGACGTCAGACGCTGCTATTGTCCGGCCAACATAACGTCCAGACGCAAAAAGTGTTTTATTGATGATCCGTACAAAATCACGGAAATAAATGCGCATCGTATGACCGCTATCGCGTATCCATGGAAAAATACGTCCATTCATTCGAACGCACTTTTTCATGGACTACGTGAAAAATGCGTTCGTCTGACCCTAGCCTAAGTGTCCCCGTTGTGATCCCCCCCCCGGCATCCTTTGTAGCATTTCGAAGAATCGACAGGGAGGACCACACTATGTGTACTCTTCAATCGCACGTTACAACGGGCGTGCAGTTTTCCGCCCCATCGAGCCGCTACGACAGGCATCAGTCGGGTCTACAAAGCGCAGTCCTCCATTGGTGGCTCACAGCGCACTTTGTAGAGCTGTGCCCACAGGGACGTTCTATCTGCACCCGTGTGACCCCATCCCATGCCATCTCTTTTTTGTGTGACCTTGGTTGGTTTCATGCAGTGTTTTACCTGCGGAGCTTGTCGTTTTCGTATCGTTGTCATGTTGATGGTCGGGGATGCACAATCTCTTTGACGGTTTCTTCCCATGATGAGCGGATTAGAAGATATTGAGGATAGAAACCGTCTTAATCCCATAAGCATATGTTTTCTTTTCATGTATACTTTTGGGTGTTAGTGTTTTACGCCCCACATTGTTATGTTTGAGATCAGTTGCAGATACACTTTGTGTGTTTGTTGGCCTTCCTGGTCTCCACAGACATCATGTACGTTCGGTGACTTTTCGTTCTCTTCGAATTCAGTGCGATTTGCCGATCCCATTTTGGCCGCCTTGCGGTGTATTCAGCAAGCACCACAGGGCCGTCGTAGTGCGGGGGAAAAGCCGCCGCAAACCCGACGAACACTCACCGCAAAACCCGGCAAACACACACCGAAACCTGCAAAAACATCTGGATTATCCCCGCCGAACACGCCGGAGAAACCCAAGCAGGAGCCGATCACAACGTAGAGCAGCCGCTGGAAAAAGCCGACACCGCAGACGTATGGAGTGAAAAAAAAAAAACAGTACGCTTGAATGTTTGAAAAGTGAAACGCTGTTTGCAAAAAACTACTGAGCGAAAATGTCTGAAATTTACATATAAGATGCAATGAATGATAATAAAAAGGGCTGTTACAGAAAATAGAAAAAAAACATAAAAAAACGAACAAAACTTTTCGCAAAAAATCCCAAAAAATGCCTAAAAAGTCCAAAAAAATTCTATGAATAACGAGACTTTTTACTGCAGAATATAATAATGAACGGTTTATTAGAAATTTAATTAAAACGGGAATATTTTTAACATTGAAGCCTATGGGATTCGCCTGAATAAACCTGTCGAATGAAACCACCGAATGGCAGGGCATTTCGGCAACTTTTCACTGCTGGTTTTTGTTCTCTGAATAGACGAAGCTATGGGGTTTCACTGCCCTCGAACAGGCACCGTATGTGCAGGCAATTCGTCAGCATTTGGCGAACTGCCTGCTCTCTGGATAGCCGAATGGCCAGGAAAGATAACCGTACGCTGAATTTCACTGTTCGGTTACCTTTCGGCCCCAATTCGGATCTCTTTGAATAACCCTGTAAAAAAATATTATCATAACATTTATTTGAAACTGTAATTTTTCTTGCATTCATTCCATAGGGTGTTGATCGTAGTCTTAGGACCAGTGAAAATAACCTGAATAGTGCACATACATATAGGAAATCCACCGGCTGGATGGAGTAGAGGTAACATCACTGCTCTATAACCGTGGAGTCACAGGTTCAAATCCCGGCAAGAGCACCTCTCCGGTAAGTGTCCTTGGGCAAGACTCCTAACGGTACATACCGTAGATACTCGAGTATAGCACGACCCGAATATAACACCATGGATAGAGATTTATTATGGAAATGAGAGAATACTCAAGACTCGAATATAACGCAAGGAGCAAAATTATTAAATTATACTGTACTGGAAAACCATTAAAATCCTTCCAGGTTCTCTTAACACAGTCAGGCTTCACCTTAGGCCAGGGTGCTCTGCTCTAGAATGATTGTAGTTGGTACTAAGTATGACGCCGTCGCACCACCTGTGTTCTTACTTGCGATAAGATGGCCAGCGGAGCGAGATGACCAACACCGTGAATAATTCACCAATAGCCAGCATGCTGGGAGGTGCCGTTTTCTGACCTCCAGCTCCAGAAGGCAGGCTCATCCACCGCGTCATCCGCCGATAGTTAGGGAGACTTGGGATCTAGAGCAAGTCAAGTTTTTGTCAGTTTTTTTTTTTTTTACACGCGATGCAGATGTCTCGAATATAACACGACCCCTCCAATTTTAAGGTAAATTTTTGTCACCAAAATCTAGCGGTATACTCGAGTATCTTACTTGAAAACGAAAGAAATCTCAATGTATTCTTCCTGGTAAACTCCTTTCTCAAAAAGAACAAAAAAAAAGTGCAACCATAAGTCATTAAATTAGTCAGTTGTAATAAATTAAACACCAAACTGCACATAAGGTTGTTCCTAAAGCGCTACAGGGTACTCCTTTGCAAGGAGTCTTACGTGACCTAAGGGATATAGCCATGATGGGCGGGGTACTGTGTGAACATAAAATACACATCTGTGCCTTCAGAAATCCACGTACATCCCCATTTTAACGCGACATTCCAGGGAATGCTAAGCGCTGGGATACTCACGATCGCACTTCCGCGCCGCCACGAATATCACTTCCTGGATTCCATAGGACTCCATGGTGAGGTTTGCGCTTCCTCGTCATTTGCTTTGGAGATGCTACTTAACTATGTAACGTACCATCCCCATTTTAGCGTGACATTCCAGGGTATGCGCTGCCTCGTCACCTCGCCCCGAAACGTAGCGCTAAGCGCTGGGATACTCACTGTAGCACTTCCGCGCTGATGCATGAGTATCACCTCTAGGAGTCCATAGGACTCCATGGAGGCTTGCGCTTCCGGGTCGTGAGCCTTGCAAGATCTCGCAACGTCGCGGAGTGATCGCAGAGGGAGACTGGGAACTATTTCTTCCCAGTCTCATTCTGTTCCCGGCAACAAGAAGCGGCGGATCGGGCCAACGTTCTCGCCATTGGACCAGAGGTGAGTATCGGATTTATTGGGGGGGATTATGGGGTGCTATATGATTTTTCAAATGCGGAACCAGTTAGCATCGCTTTTAGTTGTAGTTAAAATTTTGTATTTTGCGTCCCTGCGGTATCTAGCGCCGGCACTTTGTAACACCTCACTTATCCAAACGCTAATTACTGATTGCGCTCCCATGTTAAGTATAGGACGCGCAAAGTACAGTAAGCTCGCGCAAAAACAATACGTTAATGGGTTTTTCAGAGTTTAGCGTCGGGAAGGTAATATGCGTTAAAGTCACTTATCCTGACTTTAACGCTTACATATCCGAACGCTAACGTTAGTGTTCAGGTCGCTCTTTCCCCTTGCAGCAAGTCGCATTTGTTATCGTTTTTTTGGATGTCATGGAATGAATGGCGCTTCCAGTAGATATTTAGGGTAAACCATGAGTCAATCGTCATATATCTCGGACTTCCTATCATTTCCATATACAGTAAGCTCCTTCGTTCACACTGTGTCCTTATATAGGTCTATATAGACTATACTGCTATTCGGAGGAGATTACATCGAAACCAGATACAAATCACAAAGGGGAGTAATTTAGGTTGGGTGGGCTTGCCGCTCGCCTTATTTAAGGCTGGGGTCAGACCAGCGCACTTTTAACATGCGTTCTGGCGCACATAATTACGGCTGCACTAGCAGCAAATGACGGGCAATGACGGCCAATATACGAAGTACGGTCGCACGAAAGTCCGGCCGCGCAACGCAAGTGGAAAACGAACGCATTTTTTCGAGAACGCCGAACCGCTAGTACGGACGTACAGAGTGCGCAGCTGCGGCATAGCGGCGTGTGTGCGTGATTAGGAGATGTCAGACACTGCTAATGTCCAGCCTACATAACGTCCAGACGCAAAAAGAGTTTTATTGACGATCCGAAAAAATCACGCACGAAAAATGCGCATCGTATGACCGTTTTCGCGCACTCCGTGAAAAAATACGTCAATTCGTTCGGACGCACTTTTTTACGTTCGCGTGTAAAAATGCTTTCGTTTGACCCTAGCCTTAGACTCAGACGGAGCTCAGCAACGTTAAGGCACCAAGAGAATCCAGTAGATCAGAGTCTCCATGTGGCTACCTATAGCCTCGGTAATCTGGCTGCTGGCCAGGCTGACTAATGCGGAAGATTCATGCCCAGGTAAGTCTCAGGTCGTCAATCACAGGAACGAGAAAAAAAAATATTGCCGTATGAGCTTGGAAATCTGTAGGGCTCTATTATCTGCTTCGCCCAAAAGCGCTCGCGCAGCGCTATTTTTTTGTGTTAAACGTCAAGGCGCGTAAATTAACGCTGGTATCACAATCCCCGCGCATTTTTTCATCCGTAAAACGGACGTGCAAAAACCCGCGCGCATTATTGTTGCGCGCAGAAATCAGTGTGCAGACTGTTTTTTCACGTGATTCAGCCAATCAGAATTAAGAACCACAATTGTCTCCTGTTAAGTTTTTGCGCCTGTCAAAATCAATCCGAGTATATACTGTATGCTGCAGCAATAATAAAAACACGCACAACTTATCAATTTTATAGTTTGGGTATGTGTAGAATGTGTACTATACTTTGCTGCGTATTTTTTTTTGGGCTGGTGTATTTGGTTTCGGCAGGTTGATAGAATTTGCCATTAACACCAGTTTTTAGGAGTTGCTAAAATTATGCGCGTAAAGGCTGTGCGTTATAAAGTGCGCATAGATTGTAATACCATCCGCGTACCAGTGCACAAACGCATTTGCGCTCACAATGTTAAGTATAGGACGCGCGCAGTACATTACGCTCACAAAGGGATCGCGTGGGTTCACCCGCGTCAGACGAATGCGTGCGTTTGTTGCGCTGACTTTGTAATACGACGTTCTGCACAAAGGGTTTTGCCCCTCGCGTTAATGCTTTTTTGCGCACGCGTTAACATTTGCGCAAAGAATATAATAGAGCCCGTAATGTCTACAACCAGACGTTACAACAATGGCTGCAAGCCTAGCCCACTCGCCATGACGCGGCAAATCTTGTGAATGCGTAAATAAATGAAAAAAAACATGAACAACAACAAGAATAGTGAATTTTTTTTTAATCTTGTTGTAGACACGTTTTGAGCACATGTAACATTTGGCTTGAAACGGTGCCTATATACAAACACATTGATTTAAATCAGAGTGTGGGGGGGTGTTAATTGAGAGAAGATGACTTGGTAAATTAGGGAGCAAAAATCTTGGAGTTCCTGCACTTATTTTTTTAGGACTTGACCCCTGCTTACAGCCATCAAACCTGCTGTTGAGCGAGCGATTTAACAGTGTGACTTCCAATAGGCCTTGCCTTTCATTTGGGTCGTTTTCTGTGTTTTTCTCTGCTGCCATCAAGAATCAAGATCCTCCGATTTGCTTGAATATTTGTTCTGTTTATCTGTTCCCTGTCGTCCCAGTCTTCCCTTGTTCCCCTGTTCTGATCACTTCCCTGTACCGTTCCTGACTTTTTCTGGTTTTCACCTTAGACCTCTGCACCACCTTGTTCTTCTCTTTTAGGATAGATCCGGCTTGCATCACTCTCATCTTGCAGTCCATCACTCTCACCTTGCAATCCATCACTCTCATCTTGCAGTCCATCACTCTCATCTTGCAGTCCATCACTCTCACCTTGCAGTCCATCACTCCCACCTTGCACTCCATCACTCCCACCTTGCAGTCCATCAATCTCACCTTGCAGTCCATCAATCTCACCTTGCAGTCCATCGCTCTCACCTTGCAGTCCATCGCTCTCACCTTGCAGTCTATCGCTCTCACCTTGCAGTCTATCGCTCTCACCTTGCAGTCCATCAATCTCACCTTGCAGCTCATAACTCTCACCTTACAGTCCTCTCCTCCTGTTTCCAACCTCAACCCTCCCAGATTGTGAGTTCCTACGGGAATAGGGCCCTCATCTCCTCCTGTACTGTTTGTCAAACTGTTGTTCAATGTATTGCAACTGTGTATTGTATACTGTGCCCATTGTACAGCGCTGTGGAATATGCTGGCGCTTTATAAATAAAGATTAATAATAATAATAATTAGGTTTTTCTGTTTCTTGGTTTGTTTTGCAGGAGACTCTTTCCAGCCTTGTGGTATTTTCACCTTCTGTCTGTTTCTATTGTATTGTTTGTATTCAGCAAGTATCTCCTGCCTCTATGGGCTTTTTACTCCAGATATGGGTCCCACATAGGCTAGTGCCGGATGCCCCGTGACATTAAAGGGGTTATTCAGAGAGAGACGATCTGGCCCTGAAATGTCACTGAACAGTGAATGTCCCCGTACGGTGACACTACAGGGCCATTCGGCTATTCAGAGAGCAGGCAGTTCGCCAAATTTTTGCCAACTGCCAGGAAGTACGATGCCTGATCGAAGGCAGTGAAATCCCACATAGAGAAGCAATGGTTAATCTATTCACAGACACCGAACAGCAGAGAAAAGTTGCCAAAGTGCCCTGCTGTTCGGTGGTTTCATTCGGCAGGTTTATTCAGGAGAATCCCATAGGCTTCAATGTTAAAAATATTCCTGTTTTAACCAATATCTAATAAACCGTTTAAGATAATATTCTGCAGTAAAAAGTCTATTGATTTTTTTTTCAGGATCTTTTACACATTTTTCGGCAAAAATTTTTTTCCTCTTTTCTAAAAACGTTTTTTCATTTTTTTTCTGTAACAGCCCTTTTTATTATCATTCATAGGATCTTATATGTAAATTCCAGACATTTTCATTAAGCAGTTTTTTTGCAAACAGCGTTTCAATTTTGACACTTTCAAACGTATTGTTGTTTTTGTTTTTTTACCCCGTTCGTCAGCTTGTCAGCTTTTTCCGTTGGCTGGGCTGCACTGTGTTTGGCGGCTTGTTGGCTTTTCCGACGTGTTTTTTGCGGAGGTTCCGGCGTTTTTTGGCAGGTGTGCGGTGGGTTTACCCTGCACTCCGGGGACCCTGCGGTGAATTAATTTCACCACAGGGTGGGGATCTTTGATTCCCAAAAGTGCGGGGAACGAGACAGCACCGAAATGTCTGAATAACCTTCTAACTTTACGCTGTTCCTCCTGAGAGTGATGGGAGTTGAGCATGCAGTATTTTTTCTTTTTGGTCACAGGAATTAGCGTCCCAAAATTAAGAGCCCAATATAAAATTAGATGTGTTCTTTATCCTCCCTCTTGTTCTCTATTATTATTATTATTATTTAGTATTTATTAAGTGTCAACACGTTACGCAGCGCTGTACAAGGTGCAATGGGTAAAGACAGGACCATTCTACAATACATAAAGGAGGCAGGTCAGTATCCCGCCATCACACACATACAGGAGGACATGAGGGCCCTATTCCGGTGGGAACTTATTTTAGTATGTTTGAGCCTTGTGTTGGTAGACGTACCAGGAAAACCCAATAATTATGTCCAAAATACATCCTTCCTGTCATCTCACAGATGTGAAAGTTATCGGTGTTGGAGATTCAGACAGGTTGGCCGTTCTCAGAGGGTGTCCAGGGATTTCTGGATCTCCTGGACCTAAAGGAGATGATGGACCACCGGGAGAGAAAGGTGAGTGCGTCTCACAATGTTCAACAAACATTTCACAAATTGTATTAATTATGGATTTTTCTTTAGACTAGTTTGATAAAAAATATATATATAAATAGGAAATATTAATTCCCAGGTATAAGAACTATACTAGCCATTGACTAAACCAGGTGCGTCAAACTCCGCCTCCTCCCATTGCTCCTAAGTGTCGATGCCTACAATTCCCAGAATTCTTTCAATGTAACAGATGGCCAGCGGATCTTCATGGGAAATATATTTCAGAAACATCTGGCGGGGGGGGGGGCAGGCGTTAAACAGTCCTGGACTAGACCCTAAATGAAAGAAATTGTGACAAAATTAAAATAATTATAGTTTTTTAAATAAATGTAAAATAGTACAAGTTTAGTATTATTTAATATACTGTTTAAACTTTAGACTTTTATTTATACATTTTGTATGTTTTGCTATTATTATATATACAATATGCTATTAATTCAGGGCAAGATGGACGTCCGGGGAAGGCCGGACCATCAGGACAAAACGGTGCTCTTTGATTTGTCCCTAAAATAAAGTGAATTGTGGCAAAATGAAAATAATTGTTTGGTTTTTTTTTATAGTAAAAATAATACAACACGCAGCTTTATTTACTATTTTGTTTAACCTTCAAACTTATATTTCGTATGTTTTAATTATTATTATTATTATTTATGCTATTAATTCAGGGCAACAGGGGGCTCCTGGAAATGCTGGACCACCAGGACAAAACGGTGGGTGAACAAGATGAATTTTCAGTTGCGGTAGGAATACTCATTACTGACTTTTAAAATGTTTTATTTCTTGGGTGTCAACTAGACCTGTGTTAACAGTGGGGATTATTAAGCAGATGAGCCAGAGGAACGGGCATCTCCAAAATGGTAATATCCAGTGTTAGGCATATAGGATCCTAAGGCATAAAGCATTGATCCGCTCCGGCTCGTTAGGACTTTTGTTTAATAACCTTTATCAAATTCAATTAACTTTGCCATCTTGCCGGTTTCAATGTATCATGAGAATTCTGCGCATCATCTTGTAGCTTTCTCTATAGGAGTTATTCAGAGAGCACCGACATGTTGCCGACATTTTGGTGCTCTCGTTCCCCTGCACTTCGGTGAATCAAAATTCCCCACCCTGCAGTGCTTTCAGCATTTACAGCAGGGTCCCCGGAGTGCAGGGAAAACCCGCCGAAAACCCATCGAACACCTGCCAAAAACCCACTGGAATCGCCGCAAAAACACGCCGAACACGTCAGAAAAGCCAACGAGCCGTCGATCACAGGGCAGAGCAGACGCCGGAAAAAGCCAACAAGCTGACGAACGGGGTAAAATAAAAAAATACGCTTGAAAGTTTTGAAATTGAAGCGCGGTTTTCAAAAAATCTACTGAACGAAAATGGCTGGAATTTACACATAAGATCCTATGAGTGGACTACAGTTACTCTGATGCGGACATCAGAATACTAGTGTCTCCCAGAGACCAAATTTGATATTTAACTTTTATTGAGCGCAAATTAAAAAGAAAGTTGACAAACATATAAACATGAATAGACAGTGCTCACTAAACGGTACGTAGTAAAAACAGTTCTGCAGTGAAAAATTGGTATATATGGCGGCAAATGATGTGATCAATATATCAATACAGTAAGTGACCTTCAAGGATCCCTTCAAGGTATTGCGACAGATAATAGATGTGTGGGAGTTGATAACTATATTGAACCATGAAAAGCTGCACGCAAAGAAGGCGGAAAAAACTGAAAAACCAGAGGCAAGAATATCCTATTAGAGTATTTGGCTCAAATAGCCTAATACAAGCGTACCACAAAGACTGACCAAATTTCCATTGTCAAAAGACACAAAAAATATGTGTATATATATTGGGGTCACAGCATACAAATTTCAGAAATTAGAGCAGAGGGTTCTTGCCTTCCAAGTGCACCCGACGCGCGTTTCGCCAGGAATGGCTCGTCAGGAGTGCTTACGGACTAAAAGAAGTGAAGGGCAATTTAAATTGTGCATATTCCGCCCAAATCAGTGAATTGGCCAATCTAGGAGTGTCCAGTGAGGATTATTTACATCTTGAAAATCTGTTGGCTCTCCTAGATGAATGTCCACCCGATTCCGCGAATTTCTCTAAAAAATTCAAGCAGAAAACTAACTTCCAAAAGTGCATAAAAATCTCATATCTCCACCTGGCCGGCCAATTGTTTCTGGCATTGGGAACCTGACACAAATTTGCAGTAAATATTTGGACCAGATCCTGAAGGGACTGGTCAAGGAACAACCATCGTAACAACGAAACAACTGCTACAATTGATGAATAATTTTGCCTTTCCTGCACAAGCATGGCTATGCAGTTTTGATGTGGAGGCACTGTATAGTTCCATTCCTCATACACAGGGTTGTAAGCACGTAGAGATGTCTTTACGGGACTCTGGGGAACTAACAGGTGCAACAGTAGCTTTCATTTTGGATATGCTCACATTTATCCTTAAACACAATTACTTTACCTTTGACCAAAAGTTCTATCACCAGATACAGGGGACTGCCATGGGCACTACTTGTGCCCCAGCATATGCTAACATTTACCTGGGTATCTGGGAAAAACAACTGTTTTTTGTGTCCGCATCAGAGTAACTGTAGTCCACTCGAATTATAGGGGGAAAAACCCTTTGGTCTCTCACCATCTTCCTTACTATCATTGTCCTTACTGCTTGTTAATTTTCTGGTATAATCGTGTTACGTGCTACCATTGAGGAAGCGACTTCTCAATCTTGTGGTTTCAATACCAAATTAGTAACGCCCTTTTGTTACTGTGCATTTATTATTAGCACACTATACAACCTTTACAGGTTTTTCATAGAACAAAAATGTCTGATCTTTTACAGAAATTATGTGATACAGCCACTTGGAATGATGATCTATCAGCTGTATTTTCCACTGTACCCTTGCCTATCAGCAAAACGAACGGTGACATTGGTCAATCATTTAATCATATTCAAAAATGATATCAAAATCAAATTAAAAACTGGTGGGAAATTAACAGCTTAGAACAATATATTGAATGGAAACTGGTCTAAGACCTGAAGTATCTTTACCAAATCGCATCATCACAGATGAGCATGTTGAGGAATGGAACTCCTTATTGTTAGACTGTTCCTTTAAACTTATGACTTTTCTATACCGCTTAGAAAAAGAACATCTTGATACCATAAATAAGTCTCTTGCTGAGAATATTGCGGCTCTTGAGGAATTTAAATCAGATCCCCAATTTTATCACATGGAAACTCGACTTCAGAAAAATCTTGAGAATTTCAAAAAAACTATTAAAGAAAAGAAACATTTCAAATTTCAACGCGATATTAATGATTTTAAAACAAAAAACATCTTTAAACGAAAAAAATCTCTTACGCCGTAGGCGCCCTTTTGGCAATCCCAATAATGATATGGCCTCTACTACCGACTGTGAAACTTCACCTGATGAAAGCGAGACTGAAAAGGTCTCATCTCGTTCAACCACTGGCTATAATAGGGGCAGAGCCTTGACCAGAAATCAGCCTAAACATGTTTCTTTTCGGGAAGACAATTGGAAATCAGATCCCCCGTCAGAAGTGAGATTACGCGATCGACAAAAATGGGGATACAAAGTGGGGCGTCAAAACGACTACCCCCCAAAAAAGTGGTAACTGATCTCTCTGTCAACTCCATTATTAATCTTTCTGCCTTCAACCTCCTTCCTAGACATTTAGCTTTATTACAAAAAGGCCTCTCCTTTGTCCCTACCCCTCACTTTAACAAATTTGGGTGGATAAAGGATCTTAATTTATTTGCGAGGAGGTTAGCCTTACATGTTTTTATGGAGAAAAAGAAAGAGAGAGAAGCCAAAAATCTAGGAGTGTCCAGTGAGGATTATTTACATCTTGAAAATCTGTTGGCTCTCCTATATGAATGTCCACCCGATTCCGCGAATTTCTCTAAAAAATTCAAGCAGAAAACTAAGTTCACTCCATCATTTTCTGACTTTTCATATATATAGAGGTTTTTGTCATCCTAGTTACATCGGAGATTGAATCCATTAAAAACAAAGACCTAAATTGGGAATTCAATTTATCCCGGTCTGAACAACTAGCTCTCAAAGAATTACAGGATGTTCGTAACATCGTTATAAAACAGTCCGACAAGGGAGGCAACCTGGTAATAATGGATTATAATGATTATGTTGCAATGTGCATGTTACATCTTAATGACAGAGATGGTTATAGGAGGTTGGAAAGTGACCCCACTTTGCTGTTCACCAAAAGTTTGGAGACTTTATTAACACATGGTGAACAGTTAAAATTAATATCTGATGACAATCAAAAATTTCTACTTCCTCAATATCCCACTATACCAACTTTATATTGCCTCCCCAAGATACATAAATCTCTAATTTCTCCACCTGGGCGCCCGATAATTCGGGAAATAACTCACTGACCGAACGGGTCAGTGAATTTGTTGATTGCTATTTACAGCCATTGGTACTTGATACTCCCTCTTATGTGAGAGACACCCAGCACGTTCTCCAAAAATTGTCTGAAATACACATCCCTCCTGGTGCCATTCTAGTTAGCCTTGATGTTATTTCACTATACAACAACATCCCTCACCTGGTGGGATTACAAGATACAAAGTGAATTCGTCTTGTCCCTTTTGGAATATATACTCAATCACAATTATTTTTTATTTCAAAATCAATTCTATCTGCAGACTCGGGGCACTGCCATGGGAACATCTTGTGCCCCGAGTTATGCAAATTTATACCTTGCCTGGTGGGAAAAATTGATAGTTTTCTCCACTGAGATGATGAGATTCACCAATTACGTCATTAATTGTATGCGTTATATTGACGACATCCTGTTCCTTTGGCAGGGTTCCATCGAGATGTTACATGAATGGTTTGCTCTCTTGAACCACAATGAGATAGGACTTGGCTTAACTTTGGTGGTTAGAGGTAATAGCATTGAATTTCTTGATCTTAACATCACTATCAATTCGAATTTAGAATTGATCACTAAACTCCACCGCAAATCAACAGCAACTAATAATTTTTTAAATTGGTCCTCTCACCATCCACACAATCTCAAGAGAGGGATACCAATAGGTCAATATTTGAGGGCCAGGCGTAACTGTACGTCTCTTGCAGATTTTCAATCAGAAGCCAACCTTTTTAAAAGACATGTTTCTATCTAAGGGCTACCCGATAAAATGTCTAAAGAGAGCATATCAAAGAGCCCTTTTAACGCCAAGGGAAGAACTCTTGACTCCTAAAAAAAAGAGATGATAAGATATCCATCAGATTTATCGCTGATTGTGACAATGGCTGGCCCAAGGTAAAAACTATTTGTGAAAAATATTGGCCTATCCTACACCTGGAGAAATCTCTAGAAAAAGTTCTCACTCCTGTCCCTTCCTTCACGGCAAGAAGGACAAAAAGCATGAGTGACAAATTGGTTCATAGCTTCTTACAACCAGAAAAAACCACACGCACCTGGTTGCAACAACATAAAGGCGTTTATCAATGCACACATTGTAAAGCTTGTAAGTTATTTAACAAGTCAAAACAATTTGCCAGCAACACCACAGGGCGCCATTACGACATCAGATAATTAATGAATTGATCTAGCAAAGTACTTGTTTACCTAATCACATGTGAATGTGGAGTACAGTACGTTGGCAAAACGATCCAACAATTCAAACGCCGCATTCTTCAACATATCAACTCCGTTCATAACAATCTTGAGACCTCGGTCTCTAGACATGTTCGAAACCAGCATGACTCAGACCCTTCATGTTTATCCTTCCAAGCTATTGAAAGGATAGTCTGTGGACCAAGAAGGGGAAATTTTGACAAGAATCTCTGCCAGAGAGAATCCTTTTGGATATATACACTCAAAACTATGTATCCGCATGGTTTAAATGAGGACTTTAATTATACACCATTCATTTGACCCTTCTGGTATGTATATTTCAACAAGGTCCATTTCCAGACAATTTTTAGTTCTTTGTCTTCCTTCCAATATTCAAACAACCAGAATCTAATATCTATATATACATATATATATATTTTTTCTACCTCCGATCGATATTGTATGCAAATTTAACTATATTTTGAATCTATATAATTATAGACGCATATACTCTCTATTCATATTTTTTCATTTTTAATTATTTGGGCTGTTATATATCTCTCTATCGTTTATATTACCTTTCAGTGTTATTAAACATATTTGATTTGCTGACATTTAGTTGTTTGCTTTCCATGGCAGTGGTGCTAATTTGCTGAATTTACGATGGTTTATATAATCTTTTCCCTCCCCCCTACTTTTCCAATCATTACAACATATAATTACACTACAGACACTATTTAACATTTTCACCTCCATCATCGATGGCTGTTCCGATTATATATATTATCTTGCCCAATCTGACAATAGTATCAATATTCTCAATATATGGTCATCATAGTGGTTAAATTGAATTACCAAAAAATTGTCATAGGGGGTGACACCTTTCATAGACCCTGTTATACGACTCCCATCGATTCAGAAAAATAGGCCCATACTACACACCATCCAATTGTGGCTAACCTCCCCATTAATTAACTACATCAATGAATTTCAATACCGTTCATTTATATTTGATAACTCGTGCCAATTGTGGTGTGGCAGATCAGTGAACGATGTTCCTTCTATTCATAATTATACCTTCCTCCATTGATCTTATCGCTCTACTATTGTCTAGATTCGAATAATTGGGGTTCATTTTTGACGGTTATCCTTTCTCCATCCCGTTATGAAACACAATTTATTATTAATGCCTCTTCGATAGAGATATGTCATTACACGTCTCTATCACTTCAGTGCAGTGTTATCTATATCCACCCAATTACCTCTCTTATGTGGACATGTTTATCCAATTGGAATATAATACAATATATATGTGTTTATTTGTTACTTCCAACTGATTTGATCCATCATTATGTAATCTATACAATAAAGTAACTCAACAATGTAATGAGTGTGGCTAAAATGGCTCGACACCTCCTTTTATGGTGTAGTTACACGATGAAATACCCACTTAAATAACGAGCATGCCGTGGACCAATTTTTTACCACTCTTATGTGGACATGTTTATCTAACTGGAATATAATACATATATATATATTTATTACTATCATCGCATCTCCACGTTATAACGCTTCCAGTTGAAACCCAGGTTACCTCCTGAACTACGATTTTACATGACTCTTTAGACTAATTTTGCTTAGTGACCACCTCGCCCTGGTGATGCCTACAACCAGGCAATAAGCGTGATTGGACCGCTCAGGTGTCAATCACTTGCAACGCAGTTTTGACTTTCGGATTACATCAAAATGAACGGAGATGCGAGATCTACTCGTTCCAATGAGCCCCACCAGTTACCTAGGTAGCTGAACTAAACATCGATCACTATTGGATGTCTCGCTTGTCAATCACCATGGAAAGCAAATGATCTGACTGTCTGCCATTCTTCAGCCCCATTGGCCAATTCACCGATCTGGGCGGAATATGCACAATTTAAATAGCCCTTCACTTCTTTTAGTCCGTAAGCACTCCTGACGAGCCATTCCTGGCGAAACGTGCGTCGGGTGCATTTGGCAGGCAAGAACCCTCTGCTCTAATTTCTGAAATTTGTATCCTGTGACCCCAATATATATACATATTTTTTGTGTCTTTTGACAATGGAAATATGGTCAGTCTTTGTGGTACGCTTGTATTAGGCTATTTGAGCCAAATACTATAATAGGATATTCTTGCCTCTGTTTTTTCTGGTTTTTCCGCCTTCTTTGCGTGCAGCTTTTCATGGTTCAATAGTATCAACTCCCACACATCTATTATCTGTCGCAATACCTTGAAGTGTTCCTTGAAGGTCACTTACTGTATTGATATATTGATCACATCATTTGCCGCCATATATACCAATTTTTCACTGCAGAACTGTTTTTACCACGTACCGTTTAGTGAGCACTGTCTATTCATGTTTATATGTTTGTCAACTTTCTTTTTAATTTGCGCTCAATAAAAGTTAAATATCAAATTTGGTCTCTGGGAGACACTAGTATTCTGATGTCCGCATCAGAGTAACTGTAGTCCACTCGAATTATAGGGGGAAAAACCCTTTGGTCTCTCACCATCTTCCTTACTATCATTGTCCTTACTGCTTGCTAATTTTCTGGTATAATCGTGTTACGTTCTACCATTGAGGTAGCGACTTCTCAATCTTGTGGTTTCAATACCAAATTAGTAACGCCCTTTTGTTACTGTGCATTTATTATTAGCACACTATACAACCTTTACAGGTTTTTCATAGAACAAAAATGTCTGATCTTTTAAAGAAATTGTGTGATACAGCCACTTGGAAGGATGATCTATCAGCTGTATTTTCCACTGTACCCTTCCCTATCAGCAAAACGAACGGTGACATTGGTCAATCATTTAATCATATTCAAAAATGATATCAAAATCTAATTAAAAGCTGGTTGGAAATTAACAGCTTAGAACAATATATTGAACGGAAACTGGTACCTAGAGGTCTAAGACCTGAAGTATCTTTACCAAATCGCATCATCACAGATGAGCATGTTGAGGAATGGAACTCCTTATTGTTAGACTGTTCCTTTAAACTTATGACTTTTCTAAACCGCTTAGAAAAAGAACATCTTGATACCATAAATAAGTCTCTTGCTGAGAATATTGCGGCTCTTGAGGAATTTAAATCAGATCCCCAATTTAATCAAATGGAAACTCGACTTCAGAAAAATCTTGAGAATGTCAAAAAAACTATTAAAGAAAAGAAACATTTCAAATTTCAACGCGATATTAATGATTTTAAAACAAAAAACATCTTTAAACGAAAAAAATCTCTTACGCCGTAGGCGCCCTTTTGGCAATCCCAATAATGATATGGCCTCTACTACCGACTGTGAAACTTCACCTGATGAAAGCGAGACTGAAAAGGTCTCATCTCGTTCAACCACTGGCTATAATAGGGGCAGAGCCTTGACCAGAAATCAGCCTAAACATGTTTCTTTTCGGGAAGACAATTGGAAATCAGATCCCCCGTCAGAAGTGAGATTACGCTATCGACAAAAATGGGGATACAAAGGGGGGCGTCAAAACGACTACCCCCAACAAAGTGGTAACTGATCTCTCTGTCAACTCCATTATTAATCTTTCTGCCTTCAACCTCCTTCCTAGACATTTAGCTTTATTACAAAAAGGCCTCTCCTTTGTCCCTACCCCTCACTTTAACAAATTTGGGTGGATAAAGGATCTTAATTTATTTGCGAGGAGGTTAGCCTTACATGTTTTTATGGAGAAAAAGAAAGAGAGAGAAGCCAAAAATCTAGGAGTGTCCAGTGAGGATTATTTACATTTTGAAAATCTGTTGGCTCTCCTAGATGAATGTCCACCCGATTCCGCGAATTTCTCTAAAAAATTCAAGCAGAATACTAAGTTCACTCCATCATTTTCTGACTTTTCAAATATAGAGGTTTTTGTCAACCTAGTTACATCTGAGATTGAATCCATTAAAAACAAAGACCTAAATTGGGAATTCAATTTATCCCGGTCTGAACAACTAGCTCTCAAAGAATTACAGGATGTTCGTAACATCGTTATAAAACAGTCCGACAAGGGAGGCAACCTGATAATAATGGATTATAATGATTATGTTGCAATGTGCATGGTACATCTCAATGACAGAGATGGTTATAGGAGGTTGGAAAGTGACCCCACTTTGCTGTTCACCAAAAGTTTGGAGACTTTATTAACACAAGGTGAACAGTTAAAATTAATATCTGATGACAATCAAAAATTTCTACTTCCTCAATATCCCACTATACCAACTTTATATTGCCTCCCCAAGATACATAAATCTCTTATTTCTCCACCTGGACGCCCGATAGTTTCGGGAAATAACTCACTGACCGAACGGGTCAGTGAATTTGTTGATTGCTA
The DNA here is from genome assembly GCA_009667805.1 of Leptobrachium leishanense. Classification (NCBI taxonomy): domain Eukaryota; kingdom Metazoa; phylum Chordata; class Amphibia; order Anura; family Megophryidae; genus Leptobrachium; species Leptobrachium leishanense. The sequence continues at coordinate 12,312 of RXON01002825.1, read as the reverse complement.
TTTACGGCCACTGGTACTTGATACTCCCTCTTATGTGAGAGACACCCAGCACGTTCTCCAAAAATTGGCTGAAATACACATCCCTCCTGGTGCCATTCTAGTTAGCCTTGATGTTATTTCACTATACAATAACATCCCTCACCTGGTGGGATTACAAGCTACAAACTGAATTCGTCTTGTCCCTTTTGGAATGTATACTCAATCACAATTATTTTTAATTTCAAAATCAATTCTACCTGCAGACTCGGGGCACTGCCATGGGAACATTTTGTGCCCCGAGTTATGCAAATTTATACCTTGCCTAGTGGGAAAAATTGTTAGTTTTCTCCACTGAGATGATGAGATTCACCAATTACGTCATTAATTGGATGCATTATATTGACGACATCCTGTTCCTTTGGCAGGTTTCCATCGAGATGTTAAATGAATGGTTTGCTCTCTTGAACAACAATGAGATAGGACTTGGCTTAACTTTGGTGGTTGGAGGTAATAGCATTGAATTTCTTGATCTTAACATCTGTAGCGCTGACTCCCGGAGGAGCCGCTGAAAATGAACCTCGGGTCAGTCTCCCCGCACTAGGGAATAAATATACTCCAGCACCGTTGTGGATTTTATAAATTATATAGTTTACTAGAGAAAAAGGCATATAATGAGACACGGTGTTCGTAGATATATTTACAGTATTTCGTATCGCAGTAAACGCGCAGCGGAAAAGAAATACGAGGCTTCGTATTTCGGGAAAATGCGCAGCCGAACAGAAAAATACAATGCTTCGTAATTTCGAGAAACGCGTAGCAGAAAAGAGAAAAAGGAATACAATGTTTCGTAATTCGAGAAACGCGCAGCGGAAAAGAGAATAATAAGAAACGAATCTTTAACTCCTTTCTTTAGGTTAGGGAGTGAGTCCCGCACAGGTTAAGTCCCGGACTGTAAGTGTATGTGTGTGTTATGGTACCCGGGTACTGTTCTGTTCCCACGGTAGCTTTGCAGAAAACAGCAGTGATAACGCCGATAAAGGGGTATTTTACATACAGATTCTTTATTTCCAGGCATCCTAAACAAACACTTACAGTGTTGAAAAGATTCATCCGGATTACTCAGTCTGTCCCTTCATAAGGTGTGAGAAGAGGGTAACTTCACTCCCATGCTGAGAGAGTGTGAGAAGCTGCTCTTCTGGAGAATTGGAATTCCTAATGGAGGGCTTTCTTCTTACCAGCATGCAAAGCACCTCAGCACCAATCAGACACATAGAACTGGTCACATGTCACAGAACTACATTTCCCTGAAGACATTGCCCTTAAAGGGATAGCTCTTAAACATTATAAAGCTGTCTCTTAAGGAGACAGTAGCCAATACTGACTATTCTCAGGCTGCTCTAGTCAGCACACTCCCCGCCTGGAATTATAAATTCCACTACTTACTAACTAAACTGTTAACGAAGATAATCAAGGCATATTATCAAACATGCAAACAATGAGTATACACAAAGCATGCAAAGCTTGGAGGTTCAATCTTCCAGCTCGGTCTTCCTCAGCAGCAGGACCAGGTCGGTAATTGGCCTGGTATATAGTTTCTTGGTGAAAGTCTGCTGGTTGCCACCGGACTCCTTTGGCTTCACGATCTGCACTGCAACCTGGCGGACTAATCCATCTTTGCTGGGTAAGACTTGGTGCACAAGTCCCATAGGCCATGAGTTACGGTGCGCTTCCTTATCTTTCAAAAGAACAAGGTCTCCGTCTTCGAGATTTGGTTCTTTGTTCTGCCATTTGCGACGTTCCTGTAGGGTAGGTAAGTACTCTTGCTTCCATCGCTTCCAGAAGGTGTTGGGAAGCCATTGCACTTGTCTCCATTGTTGTCTGTACATGTCCTTGGGAACAAAGTTCCCTACTGGAGCCGGCCAATCACCTGTTTTGTAGGTGAGCAAGGTGGCTGGGGCGAGGATACTTGGATTCTCGGGATCTGTAGAAACTGGGCCCAAAGGTCGGGCGTTAATGATGGCTGCTACTTCTGCCATGAGGGTGGTAAGAGTTTCATTGGTCAGCATATGTACCTTCAACAACATGGAGTCCAGGATTTTACGGGCTATCCCGATCATTCGCTCCCATGATCCTCCCATGTGGGATGCGTGGGGAGGATTAAATGTCCATTCACAATCATGAGCCTTTAGGTATTTGTCAATTGCTGAATCCGGGCGAATGCTTTCATCTATCTGCAACTCCTTGCATGCTCCTACAAAGTTTGTTCCGCGGTCGGATCTAAACACCTTGACTGGGCCCCTGTGGGCTTGGAACCCTCTTAGAGCGTTAATAAAGGAGGAGCTGTCCATAGATTCGATGACTTCGATATGGACGGCTCTAATGCTGAGACACGTGAACAGAACGGCCCAACGTTTGCTGTCAGCTTGACCACCTCTGGTCCGTCGGGTACACACGGCCCATGGGCCGAAGACGTCTACTCCTACATTGGTGAAAGGTGGTTCAGTACTAAGACGCTCGATTGGCAGGTCAGCCATCAATTGGTTGCAAGACCCACGTCGCTGCTTACGACAAGGTAGGCACTTGTGCAGGACTGTAGCAATGAGCCTTTTGCCTCCCACGATCCAGAGTTCAGCAGCTCTAACCGCTCCTTCTGTGAAGTGTCTGCCTTGATGGTGGACGGTTTCGTGGTGATGCTGAACTAGCAGGTTTGTCACATGGTGACGAGCGGGAAGTATAATAGGATGTTTCGTCTTTAAATCCAATTCGGCCTTCTCCAGACGTCCCCCTACTCGCAGCATGCCGTGTCTATCAAGGTATGGATTCAGCTTCAGAAGTGGGCTAGATTTTGGGATGGGCTTCTTAGTCTTTGCCCATTCAAATTCCTGAGGGTACGCGTCGTGTTGCACCCATCGCAGAATTCCTCTCTGTGCTTGGAGATGGCTTTCCGAAATGCTTATCTGCAGATTCGCTCTGCGACGCAGGAATCAGATGAATGCTGCTACGCCTCGTAAGACAGATCTCCAACGAGAGAAATTTTCAAAGGTAACTGGTACTGGGTTATGATCGAGGGGCAATATTTTGGTTTTCTTGACCATCGTTGAGAAGATGGTGGCTTGGACCACCGGTTTCTCATCCGCAGGGGTTGATTTACTGAGTACCTGAGGTCGGATGTCAGCATCTTGATCTGGATTTATAAGTTCATGGTGTTCCGGTCCCGGTAACGTCGAGGTGTCTTGACAGGTCAAGAACTCAGGACCCTTTATCCAGGTTGACTCTGCCAACTGGGAAGCAGGGATGGACCGTGTAGCATGATCCGCTGGGTTCTGGTCTGTTGGCACATGTCGCCACTGCTCAGGTTCTGAAGATTTTCTGATCCTGTCGACTCTATTGCTCACATAGACATAAAAGCGTCTGCTTTGGTTGTGAATGTAGCCCAGCACCACCTTGCTGTCTGTGTAGAAGATGGTGGTTTGTAGCTCAAGGTCTATAGTTTTCTTTATCAGGTCAGCAAGCTCCACGGCCAATACGGCGCCGCACAGTTCTAACCTTGGTACTGTGTGACCTTGTTGTGGTGCTATCTTCGCCTTTCCCATTACGAAACCGATGTGAGTATTGTTCTCCCGGCCGTAGACTCTGACGTATCCTACAGCTGCTATTGCCTTAGTCGATGCATCTGAAAAGACGTGCAGTTCTTTTTTCAGTGCAGCTGCGGGTGAAACGGGAACGTATGTGCGCTAAACACTAACGTTTTGGAGACATCTCAGGGAGGCACACCATTTCTCCCATTCTTGCTTCTGGTCTGGTGGAAGTGGCTCATCCCAATCTTTGGTGTTTTGGGATAGCGTACGTAGAAGGAGCCTCCCTTGGATCGTTACAGGTGCGGCAAATCCTAGAGGGTCAAAAAGGCTGTTCACCGTTGACAGAATTCCTCTCCTTGTGAAATTGGACTTCTGGGCTGGAACTCTAAAGGTGAAGGCGTCCTTCTTCAAGTCCCAACATAGACCGAGACTACGTTGGATAAGAGGCATGTCTGTTGTAAAATCTAGGTCCTGTAGCCCCTTGGCATGATCTTCAGGACTGAAGGCTTCAAGCACTTCCTCACTGTTGGACGCGATTTTGTGCAATTTGAGGTTGGCTACTGCTAGCATCTGGCGTGTTCTGTTCAGTAGGTCTATAGCTTCTGCTGGTGTGGCTACAGATTTTAGACCATCATCTACATAGAAATCTCGTTCCACGAATCGTCTGGCATCTGTGCCGTATTTGGTTTCGCCGATGCGAGCGGTGCGTTGCAGGCCGTAGTTGGCAATTGCCGGGGAAGAACCGTTCCCAAAAACGTGCACTCGCATTCTGTACTCCGTTATCTGCTGGTTGCGCTGTTCGTCACTGAACCACAGGAAACGTAGGTAATTGCGGTGGTCTTCTCTGACTAGGAATGAGTAGAACATCTGCTGGATGTCGGCCATAAAGGCTATGGCTTCCTTTCTGAAACGAATGAGCACGCCTAGGAGGCTGTTAATGAGATGCGGCCCTGTGAGAAGGGCTTTATTCAGGGAGAAGCCTTGGAATTTTGCACTCGCATCGAAGACTACCCGAATCTGGCCTGGCTTTTGTGGGTGGTACACTCCAAAGAATGGCAGGTACCAGCATTCTTCACCTTCTTCCAGAGGTGGGGCAAGCTCAGCATGTCTGTTCTGGAGCATCTTATCTATGAAAGCCACTAGATGATCTCTCATTGGCGGTTTCTTGTTCATGAGTCGTCTCAGACTGAAGAGGCGCGAGAGAGCTTGTTCATGGTTGTTTGGCAGGCGCTGTCTGGGTGTACGGAAGGGTAATGGGGCTACCCAGCTCCCGGAGGCGTCCTGTTGAAGTTCTTTATCCATGAGCTGCAAAAAGTCTTTGTCTTCTATTGACCAGGCCAGGTCATTATCTTCTTTGCTGGTCTCGAACACCGTTGCTCCTAAAACGGGATTGTTTGTTGAAGTCGTGAAGTGCTCGTGACATTGTTTGAAGTGTGATGCTCTCCCATTACTGAGAATGGAGGTTGCGAAAACGTTGACTTGGGTTGGGGCCTGCAGCCGATCGATACAAACTGTTCCTAAGATGGCCCATCCGAGTGCAGACTTGCGGGCAAACGGAGAACCTGCTGGGCCTCTAACCTGGTCATGTTGAAGGAAAGCTTCGGAGGCGTCTAATCCCAACAAGAGAAGGATTTCAGCTTCGGGGTCTAGGGCAGGGAAGAGGCTAGCCATGTGTTTCAGGTGAGGTATATTGCTTGCTACCTCTGGTGTCGCTATCTGGTTGCGATCATCTGGCAAAGCATCCCATTCTAGCAATGGTGGCAGTTTCAGTTTTGCACTTCCATCTAATGATTCTATGCAGAATCCAGTGACTTTCCTCCCCACCGTGCGCTGGGAACCGGTGCACGTGGAAATAGTGAATGATGTGTCATCGGTTCGGACGTTAAAGAGGTCGAAGAATGCTGACCTGGCTAACGATTGATTGCTTTGTCCGTCCAGCATCACATACATCTTCACAGCTTCTTCAGGGTGTCCGGTTGGGTAGACTTTGGTTAGGTAGATCTCGTGGCATAAGCGAGGGAATGCTGAGCCACCACATACTGTCGTGCAGTTGATACTTGCGGTTGCCTCTCGATGCGCTTCAGTATTGTCCTGTGACTCCTTAGGCAAAGGAGGGGTAGGTGTTGTCCATTGTGTTGGCTCGGAATCTGGATGCAGTGCACCAGGGTGTCTGTCACTACCGCATAGGTGACATTGTACCTTACTTGTGCAAGCTTTGGCCATGTGCTCTGTAGACTCACAACACTTGAAGCAAAGTCTGTACTCCCTGATCAAGGCTTTCCTTTCTTCTAGGGGCTTCTTTCCAAAGTTTCTGCACTTGTTCAGAGAGTGCGAGGACTTGTGGAGTGGACAGAAAGGATCTTTATTTGTGCTTAGGGTTTTAGATTGACTTGCTTGTGGATGAGGCAGCGACCTGTGTTTTGTGGACAGACACAATGGTCCTTTCCCTCGCCATTTGTGTTGTTCGCTTGAAGTCGGAGTTATAGTTGGCCCTTTTGGTGGTAGGGAACTCCGTTTCTCTGAAGCTTCGATTTCGAGGATCGTTGCACCGTTTTGTTTGGTAGGCAACTAATTTTTGAAGAGCGGCTAAGGGAGGGTCTCTGTCTAGGTTGCGCTCTCTATAGGCATCTGATAATTCGATCCACTTTTCGATTAGCTGTGTAGGTAATTTTCTAACGATAGGCTTCTGTGTTCTATGCTGGTCGAGACATGTCAGTCCCGTTAGGTTAGGATCTTCTTTGGCTGCTCGCAACTGTGTAAGGAGAATAGAGAAGTCCCATAACCTGTGAGGTTCGTTAGTGCGGATGACTGGGAAATCGCTAACACGTTCTAACAACGAGGACTCCGTCAACGTGGATGCACCAAACCGTGATCGAGCACTTCCCAGGCTTGTTTGAGGGCGATGACTGGGTCACCGAGATGAGATGAATAAATATCCTTCACTACTCGTGTAGATTCTGGTCCTAGCCAAGCCATCAGATGTATGATCTCCTCGATTGGCCGTAACCTCTCGTCACTAACGGTATGTAAGAAGATGTGCTTCCATAGTAAATAGTCTCTGCCTGGCTTGTCAGAAAACTTCTGTGCTCCTCTTGAAGCCAAATCCACCTTCCCTTGTCGAGGTGGGCATTCTGTGTTTCTTTCCCTGGGTGTCGCAAAGTCCATCTGGGCTGTATGGGGCTTGTATTTGGGGGGAGATGGTAAGCTGAACCATATGGAATTGGTGAAAGCAGGATCAGGGGTTTCCCGTGGGTCCTGGTAAGCATAGTCCCTAGGATCAGGAGCGGAAGCTAAGGACAGCTGTTCTGTGTCTGCAGAATACTTGTTGATTATTACGTCTTGCCATGACACATGTGATGGTTGTTCCTTTCGCCGCTGGGCAGGTCGATCGTGTTTCATGGGCTTCACGTCCGTCCATGAGTTGCCTTGAGGCTGTGGCTGGAACACTGCTGCCTCTACGTTGAGGTTGTGGCTCGCGGCTACTCTTGTGTCTGCCTGCTGAGTATCCTTCACTAATGCTGATGGAACAATCTGGTTACCTCTTGTGTCTTGGCTTGTTGGAGTAAATTTTTCAGCTTCTAGGAGGGTTTCGACTTGTACGAATTTGGCGGTGTCAGCATTCTGAATAGTTTGCGAAACTAGTGGTTGAGATTCTCCTCCTTGTCCCTGCCGTAATGAGTTCTGGTTGTTCACGTAGGCTTCGACACGGTTCTGCAAGTTCTCTCCTTCCAGCTGTGTAGGATTGAAGTTGAGGGAAGCATTGGCAGCTTCCGCCCGTAAAGCTGTTGCCCGTACTGCCTTTTTTGCAGCCTCCCGTTTATGCTGAAGATACGTACGGTTGGCTTGAGCTATGGCTTTGGCCACTTCTTCCTCTTGTAATCGCTCTTCATCTGCCACTTGCAGATCTACAGCAGCTTCATCAGCCTCGATTTGTGCTAATATCGCTAGGGCGGCGAGACTCTCTTTACTCGAGGCACGGGACGAACGACTGTGATGAGAGGATGCTTTGGAAGAATGGTTAGAGCCTGTGATATAAGATTGCTGTGAAACGTTGCTACCTGAGTGAGACCGTGCCGGTTTGGGGTGAAAGGACGAGGCTTTCTTTGAAGCATGAGAAGAGGCCCTGTACGAGCGATGGGATGAGTCCGACTCGGCCTTCTCGTTGCTTGTGTCCTTTGCTTGCAGATTTGTCTGAGAGTCATCACAGTTTGAAAGGAAATTCGCATGCTGTATGTTAAACGCCTGGATGCTTTGTAAGTCCGCTTGGAGACTTGGGTCTTCCAACTGTGACTGGATGAAAATGAGGTGGCGTTCGCTATCCTTTGACTTTAGATGCGTCTCTTCCTCATGCGTTCGTTCTCAATTGTGATGCGACCAGGAGAGAGCTCTCCTTTAGGTTTATTGCAGAGCTCTATTAATTTATCTCGGGAATTAGTGTAGCTTTTGTAATACCTGTCCCACTCAACCATCAGATACGATCGCATTTCCTTGGTGAGCTCCCTATGCGCCCTCGTTTCATATTGTCTCTGAGTTGCCTTTGCATCTTCTGAATTTCGGAGGACACACTCTTCATTTGAGTCGGGGTCGATTAGTAGGCCCAACTCTTTTGGCACGTCACAGCCTTCTGCCATGATTGAGGAGACTCAAGAAATTGCTAAAACACTTTTAGAAATGTCAATGCAGTTCACTATTTGCCCACTTGGGTGCGTTGCGCAAACTGTTGTAGACGTAGGCGCGGTTCGCCTTGCGGTCTCTGGGGAGCGCTGCTGGAGTGCGTTGCAGCTGGCGCTGTTTACCTTGCGGTCTCTGGGGAGCGCTGCTGGAGTGCGTTGCAGCTGGCGCGGTTTACCTTGTGGTCTCTGGGGAGCGCTGCTGGAGTGCGTTGCAGCTGGCGCGGTTTACCTTGTCTTAATGCTGGCCTGTAGTTTGCAGAGGAGTCACCAAAGGACGCTGAGTGTAACTAATGTGAGAGATTACTGGGCTAGGGAGTTTTACCCTGGATGAGGTTTGCAGAGCTGGAATTTCCAATTTAGATCTCCTAAGGGCCTTGCCTTGAGTCTCTGTTTTGGGCTTTACCAGGCCTGCACACCTGAGGGTGATTTTCCTTTCCAGTGTATTTTCTCTTTCAACAGTAGTTAAGCTAACAGCTGAATTAATAACTCATTCTGCGCAGACTTTCTTGCCTTTTAAGCCACATGCCTTGGAACCTTTACTTTGATATAAACTTCACAAACTTGTTTTCTCAATTGCTGAAGTTAAGCTGCTTTTCCATGAGGTGAAAAAAAGGAGGGGGAGCAGCCAGACTGACTCATTTAGCTTTAAATGCAAAGAAAAATGTCCTTTAGGAAGCTGGCTTTTAGATGCAGCTGCATAAAGTGAAGGCCAAACAGTCTTTCATTGTTTCAAAGGGTAAACAATCAAATGGAGTTTGGGAATGAATCTATCCAGCCTCTTCTCACTGTTCTGTTCCCACGGTAGCTTTGCAGAAAACAGCAGTGATAACTCCGATAAAGGGGTATTTTACATACAGATTCTTTATTTCCAGGCATCCTAAACAAACACTTACAGTGTTGAAAAGATTCATCCGGATTACTCAGTCTGTCCCTTCATACGGTGTGAGAAGAGGGTAACTTCACTCCCATGCTGAGAGAGTGTGAGAAGCTGCTCTTCTGGAGAATTGGAATTCCTAATGGAGGGCTTTCTTCTTACCAGCATGCAAAGCACCTCAGCACCAATCAGACACATAGAACTGGTCACATGTCACAGAACTACATTTCCCTGAAGACATTGCCCTTAAAGGGATAGCTCTTAAACATTATAAAGCTGTCTCTTAAGGAGACAGTAGCCAATACTGACTATTCTCAGGCTGCTCTAGTCAGCACAGGTACTATTCAACTGGCCAGTGAATTACTTAGAGCGCTGTCTTCGACTAGTCAAGTTGGGGCCCTGTGGGTTTTAGAAACAAACAGCAGCGTGCTTTCTTGACTTTAATAGACCGGCCTTGGAGGCCTCTCACCCATCCGCTCGATGACCGAGGCTCTGCTGACCCAGGACGTCTCTCCGCTCAATGCCCTGCTAGGACGCTGGCTACTGGATCTGTGGTCCGGCTCTCTCTGTTCCCACCGGGACTTGTCCAGTTACCGCCTGCTCTCCCATCCAATGGACTTGCGGTACTCCTTACTCGGGGTCCTCTGCTTGCCTGGATGACAGCTTAGGTAATGTCTGTGGATCACTGGGTCTCCTTCTTGAGAAGCTGGATAACCCAATCTGGAATCCTGGTAGGCCGCACCTGCGCTCCGGCCTAGTCACTGTTCCGCTCTGCAGCACTGTGTCCTGTCTCCTCACTCCCTGGCGCGTTCTGGCGCGCTCTCCACGAGGCTCAGGATGTAACTCGGCGTACTCCACCCACTTCCTGTGTCTGTTCCCAGAGCATGCCGGGAAATGTAGTCCCAATGTTCAGTGTCTCTGATCGCGATTGTCTCCCTCCGGTGGCCAAAAATAGGTACTGCCACAGTAGGGTTTAAACACAGCGCTACACTCTCCCCCTCCTAGAACTCTTGGGTCTCTCCAAGGAGGTACAACAGTTGCATTACATTTCAACACAGCTTAAATACAGTTTAGATAACATACACAGGTTCAGCAGCATACATGCAGTGGGTTAGATATATTTCTTCAAGTTGACTCATGTTTTGTGCTACCTCAGCTAACATAGCAGACACTTCAGGCAACCTTCGCACTGTGGTGACGGCCTCTTAAGTGCTATGTCCTGGTGAGTCATAGGTGAGTCTCTGGGGCGGTCGAACAGAGCGTTTTGGTTCTGGCTCGTTCGGCTCCTCTTCAGGTGGAAGCACTACAGGCGCTGGCTCAATCAGTTCCTCTTCAGGTGGAAGTACTATAGGCGCTGGCTCAGTCCTTCTTTCTACCACTGGAGCAGACATTTCTTCAGAGTATGATCCCTCCAGTGAAGGCATAGAACTGTAGTCATAAGATTCAGCTTCAGGAGCTACAGGGACTTCAGCAGTCTCAGGGACTTCTAACTGAAATTCAAGGGCTTCAGGGAGTTCCATACTCTCAGGGACTTCTAACTGAAATTCAGGAGCTTCAGGCCTCAAATTACTTTCCCACCGTACAGGAACTGTGACAACCTCTTCAGGTTCCGGTGAGCGCATCCAGTCCAGACAAAAACTCTCTTCCTCACTGTCCCTTTCGCTCTCTTCGACAACCCGAGTCTGTTGAGACCGAGTAACAGGAGGCAAACGTGGAGCAGGCGGATTCGGCGGAGGAAGTTCGTCCCCAACTGGTATCCTCACAGCCTCTCTCAAAGGTAACAAATGATTCCGGTGCCAGTTCTTGAGAGGCCCAGCCTTTCCATCCGGGCGGATTTGATACACGGCAGTTGCTTGCAGACAATGTATATTTGAGAACTCCATCTATCCGCCAACTTGTGCCTCGCAGCAGCACCTAAGTTCTTCAACAGAACCCTATCACCGGGTTGTAGATCTTGTATCCGAACTTTCAAGTCATAGTTCCTTTTGTTCCTTTGCTCCCTGTTTCCTGAGGTCAAACGGGCCTGTTCAAACGCAGAAGCCAGATTCTTTCGGAGTCTATCCACGTAGTTTCTATGGGAAGCTACCGACGTCTGGTCTAGAGATAACCCAAATGCCAAATCAACCGGCAGTCGAGCTTCTCTTCCGAACATAAGACGGTACGGTGAGTATCCAGTGGCATCGCTCTCCGTACTGTTATATGCATGCACCAGAGTAGCTATGTGACGACTCCAACTCTGCTTCTCTATGTTTGACAAAGTCCCCAGCATATTTAGCAGCGTGCGATTAAACCTTTCCGGCTGAGCATCACCTTGAGGGTGATATGGTGTAGTTCGGGTCTTTTGGATTCCCAACAGTTCCAGCAATTGCCCGACAAGTCTGCTTTCAAAGTCTCTACCCTGATCAGAGTGTATTCTCCTTGGCAGGCCGTAGTGAACAAAAAACTTTTCCATCAGAACCTTGGCTACTGTTGGAGTGCGTTGATCTTTCGTAGAAAAAGCTTGGGCGTAACGAGTGAAATGATCAGTCACTATTAGAATATTCCCTTGCCCACTAGCATCCGGCTCTAAACACAGGAAGTCAATGCACACCAAATCCATGGGTCCCTGACTCTGCAGATGGCTCATTGGAGCGGTTCGGGTCGGTAGAGTCTTCCTCTGAATACACCTCAGACATGAATGGCAATAACTTTCCACTTCAGCTCTCACGCAAGGCCAATAGAACCTGTCTCGCACCAGCTTAAAAGTTCTTTCAGCACCCAAATGTCCATGCTCATCATGTAGTGATCGCAGCACACTTTCTCTATGCTTAGTGGGAAGGAATAGCTGTTGAGTTTCTTCAGCATTGGTTGAGGGGCCCCTTCGGTAGACCACCCTATCCAACATCTTCAACCGTTCCCACTCTTTGTAGACCAATCTGGCTCCATCCGGGGAATTGGTCAGCAGAATTTCCCGCTGGTTCGCAGTTAGAGCCTTTATGGTCAATGCAATTAAAGGGTCTCTGGCCTGATCCGCTTTCAGGTCCTGTTTTGAAAAGGTAGGTAGACTTTCATCCCTCAATTGCGTAGGGTTGCAGTAGAACTCAGGAACAGCCGCAGCCATGACTCCTATGGCCTCCGCTTCAATCCCTCCCTTGACCCGGCGCTCTGCTCCTTGACACAAAGCTTGCACCCCGTCTGGAGTTAACTGAGTCCATTCTGCAGTGTAGGG
>RXON01002824.1:0-20415 GCA_009667805.1 Leptobrachium leishanense | reverse complement strand
CCATAACCTGCCCATGAAGTGGCGGATTTGAAGGGTGTATAGAAATGTGACGGATCGGCCGCCAGGACTTTATTTACAGGGTTATCCAAAGAGATTCGAATTGCTTGAGAAAGGTACCGACCGAACGCTGAAAATCAGCGTTCGGTTACCTTTCCTGGCCATTCGGCTATCCAGAGAGCAGGCAATTCTCCAAATACTGGCGAATTGCCTGCACATACGGTGCCTGTTCGGTCCCTGTTCGAGGGCAGTGAATCCCCATGAAAAAGCACTGCTTCGGCTATTCAGAGAACACAAACCAGCAGTGAAAGGTTCCCGAAATGCCCTGCCATTCGGTGGTTTAATTCGGCAAATTTATTCAGGAGAATCCCATAGGCTTCAATGTTAAAATATTCCCGTCTTAATTCAATATCTAATAAACCGTTCATTATAAAATTCTGCAGCAAAAAGTCTCTTTATTTATAGATTTTTTAGGATATTTAAGCATTTTTCTGAATTTTTAAAAAAAAATGTAAAAGTCCGATTTTTTTTTATTTTTTTTTTTCAGTTTGCTTATTTTTTTTGTAACAGCCCTCTTTATTATCATTCCCTGGACTCCTGTGAAAATTTCAGACATTTTCGCTCAGTAGTTTCTTTGCAAACAGCGTTTCTTTTTCCCAGATTCATACAAATGGTTTTCTAATTTATTCACCTCCCTCTGTCTACGTCACAGCTGCTTCGGCTCTGTGTGATTCGGCTCCTTTTCGGCTCCTGTTCGGCTCCTGTTCAAAGGTTAATCCAGATGTTTTTGCTTGTTTTCAGCGTGCATTCGGTTAGTGTTCGTCAGGTGTTCGGTAGCTTTTCCCTGCAATTCGGGGACCCTGTGGTGTTTGCTGAATACACCGCAGGGTCACCGAAATGCAATCGGCAAAAGGAACCGAATTGAAGAGAACGAAAAGTCACCGAACGTGCGGTGACTTTTCGAATCTCTTTGGATAACCCTGATAGTTTAATTTCATTCTTATTTTGTTATATTTTGTTTACCCTTTATTTATAGGAACTAATTTCCTTTGGTAGATTTAATGTAAAACTGTTGCTAGACTTCTAATTAATCATGTTTTTCCACTGCACCGATCCTGCTAGTAACCATGGAGTACATGCTTGCTACAATGTATCAGTCACAGATGTAGCGCTCCACGCTCCAAACTCCAAAATACTTTATGTTCAGTTATATTGTGTGGTTTTAAATGTATTGTTAATTGCTCATTTTTAGTTTTAAATAGACTTATATTTCTTTAGTTAAATGTGTTTTTTTTAAAGATACTACCTGCCGCTAGTGGCAAATGCTTTCCTTTGTATAGAATGTACAATAGGTTTGAGTAATTTGTGGATTATGCAAAAGTGATTTCTCTTTGGGTATCTGTTATCTGTTTACCTGTCTGAAAAGGCTGGGAGTCACATTGTCTCAGCCACCTACTATCTGATTCCCTTTACAATGGGTTATGTAAATCACTGTATGTGGTCACTGTTGGGTCAAGACTTCATCTGCATACAACCAGTGAACCAAAGTGAAGACCGAAGAGGACCTGAAAGAAGCCTGCAGTGGTCTTGGAACCAACCAATCAGAACTGTTGGGGTGGGCGGGAAGTCTGAGTGTGCATGGCTGTATTTTGTATATAAGCACTGTCTGTTCCCATTCTAAATACACTCTGATTTACCTACAACCTATACTGCATCTCGACGAGTATTTGGGGAGAGTGATTATCTTCTAGGTATTTCCTCCTGGCTGACTCAATATATTCCAGCAAGGAACCTGACGCCGGCTCGCTACCTCTGCTCATTGCAGCGTTACCCCGGCATCTAAGGTGGATCTACTCCCTCCGAGTAGCGGCGTCCGTTACAAGAAACATTTAAAAAGAAAAAAAATGACATTTCATATGACGGTAAATGGTTTTCCTTTAATCTATTCATAAACAACTGCTTGGGGCGGCAGCCTGTATGAAAAGAGGAGACGTTTTAGGACACGCAGAACAAGTTTAGTGATTTTTTTTGGGCTAAATTATGGTGAAACATATGCAGGCTTTGGCCGAAAGTAACAACAGGTGCATTCAAATTGGACCTTTGGTGCCAGCTAGTGTCTTCACACCGTAACCCCTCTGAGGTATTGTGGAAGAGTGCAGGGGTGGACCCTGCCGTCAAATACCCATTGTTCTCTCCCATGCCCGCCCCCAGACACCCCGGCGCCGGTTCTGCCACTGCCTCTAGCCCGAACCCTTATTGTATGTTTAACAGTGTCCCAGCTCTTGGTGCCACACTGTCTGGCCCGCCCTGGGCTGCTCCCCGTCTGTGCAATTCCACCCCCTGGAGTGCGAGCTCTGACTCCAGCGCCGGATCTCCTCTACGGCTGGGAAACCCGACCTGAGTTCAGCGGCTGATTTGGGGGTGATCTCGACGGCGCTGGTCTCTAGAACTCACTCTACAGGGGTACCAGGTTCCCAGGGCCCCTCTGCCCAAAAAGCACTCTGGTGGCATGAACAGGGGCTGAGCGGTGCAGGGTGCAAGGCATTTTGGCTGTGCTTGGTTTTGTCCGGTGGCAGCTGCAGCAGGGTTGCGCTGGGCAGATGAACTACGATGGTAGGCTGAGGCAGATTTGGCAATGAACCTAGTAAACAACCATACACATACAGGCACAAATTGTACTAACAAATTCTACACTTGGGGGAACGAAAACTGGGCAATTTGGGTGTTATTAAATTGTGAAGGATTGCAGTCTCGTTTGGTGCGGGGAATTTGCGAGGGGAAACACAATACACCCAGGGATCACAGACATAAATTGTATAAACAAAATTTGACTTTACACAAACTAACTATTAACTTTTTATGGGCTAATAAATTGAACGTGATGGCTGTTCGTCACAATGTTTGGATTTTTTTGGACAATAGTGCACCTAAATATACCGACTGAGGAAGGCTGTTAATGCCGAAACGCGTCTCGGTAACGCATCTGTCCATTTTTTAATATGCAATAAATTTTTATATGGTTTATATTCTATTGACTACTCTCCTTGGATATATACTTGCCACCGCTTGGAAGTTCCTGATATCTGGCCCTCAGACGGTTGAGAAGAGGTTCTGGTTATCCACCATAGTGTACCTGACGCTGTATTGAGTGAGCCTGTGTGGAAGAGGCTCAATATCTGGTGAGCTCAATACATTATCACCTCTTTTTTTATCATAATACGGTAATATACTATGGGAGCGCTGTCTATTATCTTATTGTAGCCATCGCAACCAGAGTTGAAGATTTAAGAAGGGATACGCCACCCTCTATATGGCTGGAAGCTCCTAAACCTAGAGCCAGGGATTTTTTGGGCTCTTATAAATGTGAGTTTCCATATTCCTACGACTGATTTATTTGCCATATTTAATTGGGATTTTCTGCACGATTATTTCTTTATTTTTTCTCTCCCCTCCAAATTTTTTATTTTTTTTCCTTTCTCTCATTTTTTTCTCCTTTCTGGCTATCCTCTCCACTATTGAGAGACGGCAAGAGATACACAGACCAAGAAAGGAGGACTATATTTGTGCATCGCTTGAACATAAAGAGAAGTAAATTTTAAGGAATTTTCCCACTGGTATTCATACTGTTGTACTGGATATCATTGAATTTGCACATTTTGCACAGTCGGACACTGTTGCACTTTATAGACTCTCTTATACCCATCGCACTGCTGGAATTTTATATATATTGTTGCACTTTACTGTGTTCTATGGCACATTGCACTTTTATATGTGTACATTGATTGAATATTTGTCACTTTAAGACTGAAGCACTTTATGTTTGTTATACCTCTTTGTTGAAGTCTACCTTTAAATCTATTTTTGATGCTCTACAAAGGTTCTATCTATAATTTCATTTTTGGTTAATGCAGATTTTGGTTGTTTTTTCTGTATATTGTGTTTACCCCTTTGGGCAGCATCTCACTACTTATTAGTTATAATTTAACTACTTCATAACACTATATTAATCTGGTTTATAAATAGGCGCCTACGCTGTTTGAGATATATATATATATATATATATATATATATATATATATATATATATCTTTCTTCTTTAATGTGAATCTGGTACACGCGTCAGTGCACCCAAATATTGGGCCTTTGGTGCCAGCTAGTGCCTTCACAACGTAACCCCTCTGAGGTATTGTGGAAGAGTTCAGTGGTGGAGGTTTTGGGAATGCAGAAGAGATCCCCAATCTATTCAGTTATATCAGGAGAGTGATAGCTGCTGATCCAGGACTGATTCATTTTTATAAATGTCAGCCGGTCTACAGAGTCGGTGGACAGACGCACTCTTTTTTCTGTGACAAAACCTCCAGCGGCACTGAACATCCGTTCAGAAAGCACGCTGTATGAAGGGCAACCTAGTAGCTGCATAGCATATTGGCTAAGTTCTGGCCAGTGATCCAATCTCAACACCCAGTAAGGCTGTGGATCATCTGCTGTAGGTATCCAGGTCTGCCCTTGCCCCTAGGCAGTCCTGCACCATATGGTGAAGATGCTGGCAATGGGTGCCTACATTTGACGTCCCTGGGCGTTGTGGTCTAAAAAAATTGGAAAAGACAATCAGTCCAGCGGCCCCCTTCACCGCTCTTCCTCTGATCAACCGCAGCCTCACATGCACCTGTGTCATCACTTGGTAACCTACCAGTGCCTGGAAAGGTGTTACTCAAGTGTCGCTTTAGAGCGTCCTCAAGTTGTTTCATCCTGTCCTTCCTCTGTGAGGGCAGGATGAGCTCTGCAACCTTACCCTTGTATCGTGGATCAAGAAGGGTTGCCAACCATTAATGATCCCTCTCCTTGATAGCACAAATCCTGCGGGTCCTTTAGCAGGCTTTGCAGGATAAGGGAGCCCATGCAGCGTAGGTTGGAGGTCGCGTTAGCTTCCGAGTGTTCCTGGTCGCTGAGGATGACTGTATCATGCACTACCTCCACCCAGCTACGTACTAGTCCTTTGTTTCTGGGGACACAAAACCCTCCCTTGAGGAATCCCCACCTTAAATGTCCCCACAACTTAAAGGAACACTCTAATAAAAAATCACCCCCCCCGTTTTTTAATCTTAATCTATCCCTACTCCCTTAATAAATCGTTAGTTTTTGTTTTTTTTTGTAACTGTAATACTTACCCCAAAATCCTCTTGTTTCCAGCGGTGTCATCAATGAGTTCCATGTTTTTGTTTTTAATCCCAAATGGGAAGTGTTTGGTGCGTGTATAAATAAAACCCACCATATCTTTGCCTCTCCTTGGCTGAAAAGCAGCAGGAGGGGCTTGGAGCTGCTCAGTAGAGTGGCCTTTTGGTTACATTTGTTAGGTACTCACTCTGTAAAGAGGTGCCGTGAAGTGGCGAGTGAGTTTACGTTGCAATGGCCATTGAAACAAACAAAAACCTCAGTTTTGTTGTACATGGAACACATAGAAGCGCAGATGACACCTTTTTTCCTTGTTATCCAAAATACTTTAAAATGAGCAATTGACAATACATTTAAAACCACACAATATAACTGAACATAGTTTTAAATAGACTTATATTTCTTTAGCTAAATGTGGTTTTTTAAAGACACTACCTGCCACTAGTGTCAAATGCTTTCCTTTGTATAGAATGTACAATAGGTTTGAGTAATTTGTGGATTATGCAAAAGTGCTTTCTCTTTGGATATCTGTTATCTGTTTACCTGTCTGAAAAGGCTGGGAGTCACATTGTCTCAGCCACCTACTATCTGATTCCCTTTACAATGGGTTATGTAAATCACTGTATGCGGTCACTGTGGGGTCAAGACTTCATCTGCATACAAACAGTGGACCCAAGTGAAGACTGAGGACCTGAAAGAAGCCTGCAGTGGTCTTGGAACCAACCAATCAGAACTGTTGGGGTGGGCGGGAAGTCTGAATGTGCATGGCTGTATTTTGTATATAAGCACTGTCTGTTCCCATTCTAAATACATTCTGATTTCCCTACAACCTATACTGAGTCACGACTAGTATTTGGGAAGGCATAATCACTGAATTCATTCGTTTCCAGACCATCCAGGGACCGCTGCCAATCTCTCTCCCACCTTACTAGCTCGCTACCCGGCTAAGCTCTCCAGCAAGACTCGGTGCCGCAGACGGAGCTACCCCTGCAGCGTAGCTGATCTGTTACAGTGATCTCTTAACATACTGTTGTGATGAGATGGCGATAACTCCCAGTCTTAGATGAATTACAGACAGTGACTCAATCCAGATGACCCCTTGAAGATCTGTTAAAGTTTTATTCCAAAACTGTAGAAAATCCACAACAATATACATCGGATGGGTCAAAAAAACATAGTGAATCTGAGTCCATAAGGCTTGCAAAGGATTACTGGGAAGCGAACAAGGGTGGAGCTATCTGCACAGGAAATCCCTGCACCATGAGGAGGGGAGGAGAGAAACCCAGGGGTAGATAAGACATGTGCAATTCTTAAAGGCATATCACAAGTCATGTGAAACATGTGTAGCGCTCACCCCTGGAGGAGCCGCTGAATAAACCTCGGGTTAGTCTCACCGCACTAGGAAATAACTATACACCAGCACTGTTGTGGACTTTTATATATTATATTCTTTACTGATCCCAATAAAGCAGCATATAATACACATATACGGTATTTGAATGACAATAATTTGTAACGCGGGAAAAACATGCGGCAGTAAAAGAAACCTTTAACCCCCTCAGTTCTTGAGTGTAAGTCCAGTGAATAATAGCTCAAAAATATGTATGTGTGTTGTCTAGGGTACCCAGGTACTGTATTCAACTGGCCAGTGAATGAAACAAAACAATCTTCGACTAGTCAGCGTTGGGGCCTGTGACGAGACGGTCGCCACTATGCTGTAGCGCAGTACAACAGTTCAAGTGTTTATTTATTTGTGTGTTATTAAAAGTTTGTTAGCCCTTATTTTTATAAGTACCCCAATGTGATTTTCCCTGTTGTTCCCCTATTCGGCTCGTTCAGAGCCCCGGAATGTTCACCAGACGAGCTGGCGCCGAGCCCCAAGATAAGGGCTACGCACAGCAGGGGGGCCCCAGTTTAACAAAGAGAAATTGGGCAATGGCTCGGAGCAGTGGCAGAAATCACCCCGGGAGGGCTGAGGGCGGGCCAGGGGAGAACAATGCCCTTTTCCCTCATAAATACACCTATGTTCCCCATGCAAAATAAATCACTCTTGTTTGAACCTTTACTCCTGCCTCAGCTAGTAGTTGGGGATAACAGGGCTTTGGGAACCGGGACGCTTCAAGGACCTCTCTACAGCGCTGCAACCTCGGGGTATACTACGAGGACCAACGGCACCTCGCTACCACACTGCCAACCTCCAGGTGTACTCGGCGCTGACGGCGGATCTACTCACCCCGAGTAGTGGGATCCGTCACAGGGCTCTTACAGGAACAGATAAACAAGTGCGCAATGTTCTGCATTTTCACCAGGCCAAAGCCTTCTCACCCAGCCGGTGTAACCGCTTGTCCTGGACTGATGAACGCTGAAGAAAGGGATCTCTCTCGAGAGGATCTGTCCTCGCTGCCACTTGGAACTCGATGCTGTTAACGCCTGCACTCCTGATCGGGTTCTCCTCTGCCAGAACACGAACACATAGGCTGCCAGCACTCCTCTCCAGTTTGCAGCCTCTCCTCACACGATGTCCCTCTTCTCCCAAACCACACTTTGTCACGAACAGTTCAGCGTAGCACTCTCTGTACTCTCAACGCTCAGGGAACAGCACGATCTTTAACAGGACTGTAATAACTTCCACACTCCGGCCTGGTTTCAAACCCTAACAGCCCCTGCGTGCATCCTACGTCTCTCGTTGCTCTGTTCACACTGCCTCTGCCTTGCACGAGGCTGTTCATCTCCTTCCTCTTCCTGTACCACCTCCTTCCTGTACTCACGCAAAGGATGATGGTCGGTGTAGTTCGGTTTTGACCAGCATAGTCCACAATGTCTGTCTCCCTCTTGTGGCAGCAATAGTTCAATGCACCAGAATACAGTGTATTTAAAGCAGCACTACACATGACACCCGGATAGACAAGCTCCTAGACCGCATTGCCCAGGGGAACTTCCTCATCACCATTGACTTGTGTAAGGGGTATTGGCAGATTCCCCTTGCTGCGGAAGGTGTGCCGAAAAAACAGAACAGCCGTCGCTTTCAATTTTTATTAGCACCTAAAACGTTAAAAGTTCTTTGATTCAGTGTTAAAATTTGTTTATACAATTTATATCTTTATAATCCCTGTGTGTATTTTGTTTCCCCTCGCAATTCCCCGCACCAAACGCACCGGTAATCTCGCCCCATTTAATAACACCTAAATTGCCCAGTTTTCGTTCACCTAAGTGTAGAATTCGCTAGTACAATTTGTGCCTGTATGACCCTGATGTTTATTAAGTTATTTGCCAAACCTGCCTTGCCCAGCCATCAAAGTTTATCTGCTACAGCTGCCTCCGGCTGAGACCACGCACAGCCAACTTTCCTTACACCTTGCACTGCTCAGCCCATGTACATGCCACCAGAGCGCTTTTGGGCAGAAGGGCCCTGAGAACATGGTGCCATTGTGGGGTGAGTTCTAAAGGGGAGCGCCGCCAAGATCACCTGTTAAACCCAGGTTGGGCTTCCCCGCCGCAGAGGAGATCTGGCGCCCGAATCAGCGCTCACACTCCAGGGGGTGGAATTTCCCAGGCAAGGAACAGCCGAGGGCGGGCCAGACAGTGTGGCGCCAGGAGCGGGAGGCCGGGTCAGCCCATGTTAAGGATACGAAAAGGGCTTGTGCTAGAGGCAGTGGCAAAACTGGCGCTGGGATGTCTGAGGGCGGGCATCGGAGATAACA
Source organism: Leptobrachium leishanense (assembly GCA_009667805.1). Lineage (NCBI taxonomy): Eukaryota > Metazoa > Chordata > Amphibia > Anura > Megophryidae > Leptobrachium > Leptobrachium leishanense. The sequence goes on along the minus strand of RXON01002824.1, from coordinate 11,545 downwards.
GTGGGACTGTACCGTATAAATGTACAGTGTCTGTGCTGTTCTAAATAAACCGATCTGCTGCTTAACCTGTACTGCATCTCGACGAGTATTTGGGAAGAGGGGCCTCACTACCACTGCTCACTGCAGAGCAACCCCGGCACCTACGGCGAATCTACTCCCTCCGAGTAGCGGCGTCCATCCCAGTAACGAACTGTATAGCGCTCGCACTGAAGTAGCGTTGTTTGGATTATAGAGAGCAGCAGATTTTTCTGACAAGCAGAGACAGTGAAAACAAAGCTATTCTCCCAAGGGAGTAGACACGCAGTCCAGAATCACACTTAAGCTCGATTGGTTTCGTGACCAAAGGACAACTTAGTGTTGCAACATAGTTACATAGTTATATAGGCTGAAAAAAGACATGCGTCCATCGGGTTCAGCCTCTCCCACATAACCTACTGCTGTTGATCCAAAAGAAGGCAAAAAACCCAGTCTGAATGCTTGCCAATATGCAACATACTGGGAAAAAATTCCTTCTTGACCCCAGAATGGCAGTCAGATTTCTCCTTGGATCAAGAAGCTTTTACCCACATATTAAATATTATAACCCTTAATATTCTGTGTCTGCAGGAAGTCATCCAGTCGTTTTTTAAAAGTCTGTACAGACTCTGACCCAACCACCTCAACAGGCAGAGAATTCCACAGCTTTATTGTTCTCACCGTAAAATAACCCTTCCTATGCTTTAAGCTAAATTTTTCTTTCTTCCAGTCTAAATGGATGACCCCTTGTCCTGTGTATAGTCCTGTTAATGAATAGGTTATCAGACAATGGTTGTTAATGGCCCCGTATATATTTATATAAGGTTATCAGATCCCCTCTAAGGCGCCGTTTCTCTAAACTAAACAGGTTTAAGCTTGTTAGTCTTTCCTCATAACTTAACCCTTCCATCCCCCTTATTAATTTAGTTGCCCGTCTCTGCACTTTTTCTAGCGATATAATATCTTTTTTTAAGACAGGTGCCCAAAATTGCACGGCATATTCAAGGTGCGGCCTGACCATTGATTTATACAGAGGCAAAATTATGTTTTCATCCCGTGAGTGAACTCCCCTTTTAATGCATGCCAGTACTTTGCTGGCCTTGGCGGCTGCTGTTTGACATTGCACATTGTTACTTAGTTTGAAGTCTATGTTTATTCCCAAATCCTTCTCCTGCTTGGATTTCCCTAACTCCGTACCATTTAGGGTATAAATTGCTTGTGTGTTCTTTACTCCAAAGTGCATAACTTTACATTTATCTAGATTAAATTTCATCTGCCATTTAAGTGCCCAGTCCCCCAATCTATCTAAATCCCTCTGCAGCGAAGTAACATCCTGCTCACATTGTATTACTTTTCCTAGCTTTGTGTCATCTGCAAACACTGATACATGACTTTCAATGCCTATCTCAAGGTCATTTATAAATAAATTGAATAGTATTGGTCCTATAACAGACCCCTGAGGGACACCACTTACCACTGGTGTCCATCTTGAAAATGTACCATTTATGACCACTCTCTGTACCCTATCTTTTAGCCAGTTTTCTATCCAAGAACAAGTATTTTCATCTAGACCATTTTTTCTTAATTTAAATAGTAACCTTTTGTGTGGAACTGTGTCGAAAGCTTTGGCAAAATCTAAGTAAATCACATCCACTGCGACCCCCTGATCTATACTTCTACTTACTTCCTCATAGAACGTAATTAGGTTAGTCTGACATGATCTGTGTTTCATGAAACCATGCTGATTTTTGCCAATTACATTATACCTCCCAATAAATTCCTGAATACTATCCCTTAGTAACCCCTCAAATACTTTCCCAGCCACAGATGTTAAGCTCACAGGTCTATAATTCCCAGGCACAAATTTTAAACCTTTCTTAAATATAGGGACCACGTCAGCTTTTCTCCAATCCTCTGGTACTATTCTTGAAAGAAAAGAATCTTGAAAGACTAAGAACAGAGGTTTACATATTTCAACACATAGCTCTCTTAGTACTCGCGGGTGAATTCCATCTGGCCCTGGGGCTTTATTAACATTCACATTGTTTAATTTGAGTCAACCAGTCACTTTGTATTAGTAAGTTTTTATTAATGAATTTCATGTCTCCTGTTATAGGTTTCTCTTTGATAAATACTGAAGAAAAATAATCATTTAAAATTTCTGCTTTATCCTGATCTTCAGTTAACAATAACCCTGACTCAGATTTTAGTGAACCTACATTTTCACTCTTGGGTTTTTTAGAATTGATGATGTACCTAAAGAATCTTTTAGGGTGGGTCTTGCTCTCTTTGGCTATTTCTTTTTCATTTTCTAGTTTAGCCCATCTAATCACATTTTTACATGCTTTATTGGCTGCCCTATATGCTTTATAGGATGCCTCAGATTTATCAAATTTAAAAGCTTTAAATGCCTTCTTTTTATTTTTCATTTCCTTAGTTACCTTCCTACTAAGCCACATTGGTTTCAGTCTGTTTCTTTTATATTTATTAACCAGTGGAATATATTGTGACGTGTACTTTTCTAGTGTTAGTTTAAAGATATTCCACTTATCCTCATGTGATGGAACGGCCGCCACAGGATTTATTTAGTTTAATTTCATTCTTATTTTGTTATATTTTGTTTACCCTTTATTTATAGGAACTAATTTCCTTTGTTAGATTTAGTGTAAAACTGTTGCTAGACTTCTAATTAATCATGTTTTTCCCCTGCACCATCCTGCTAGTTTATGCTCAGTTATATTGTGTGGTTTTAAATGTTTTGTCAATTGCTCATTTTTAGTTTTAAATAGACTTATATTTCTTTAGCTAAATGTGGTTTGTAAAGACACTACCTGCCACTAGTGTCAAATGCTTTCCTTTGTATAGAATATACAATAGGTTTGAGTAATTTGTGGATTATGCAAAAGTGCTTTCTCTTTGGATATCTGTTATCTGTTTACCTGTTCTGAAAGCAGCAGGTAAAAGGTTGAGAAGCTGTGGATCCTTGTTGTGCCTGGGTGGGATGAACCCAGTTGGAAGATGCAAATCAGACGTCTCCAAGACTTAATTAAATGAATAATCTGGAAGGTATATAAATGAATAATAAACCTTCCCGATTATTCATTTAACCCTTTCTCTGCGGTAGACGCGCTCAGCGCGTCCAACCGCATGTCACGTTGCAAAGGAGGACGCGCTGAGCGCGTCCAGCCTTTGGGGTCAGCGTTCGGCCGGGTTCCGGCCGATCGCTGGCCCCCCCTGGTGCGGGCTGACATCCTCGATGTCAGCCCAGCATCCGGAACCGCCACCGGGCTAATTAGGTGTCATCGCGTCTGCGCGATGACACCTAATTCAGGAGCCCCCCCGCATGTGCGGAGGAGGCGCCTGAAAGGGAGGGGGGGAGGTCCTTCGGACCTCTCTCCCTCCCGATCGGCGGCGTTGCAGGGGTTAACCCAGGCACCATTTGGAAGGGCACAGCCTGCCCTTCCAAATGGTACCTGACATTAACCCTTGGGGAGCCGGATCACGAATCGGCGCTGAAAAGCGCCGGTTCGCGATCCTTTCCCGGAGCTGGTCGACATCTTGGATGTCGGCCAAGCCTCCGGGAACTCCCCCTGAGGACTGGCGTCATCGTGCATAGCACGATGACGCCAGTCCTAGAGTTAACCCCTAGCTGCCACCAATGGTGGAGATAGGGAGTTCCAATGAACTCCCTATCTCCAGATCCGTGGCAGCTAGGGGTTAAAGTTTGGTATTGTTGGATCGGCCAGAGCATGGCCGTTCCAACGATACCAAACTCGAATGTGAAAAATGTTAGTAAAAAAAAAAAAATTAAAATAAAAATAAAAAAATATTTAAAAAAAAAATTATAAAAAAAAATATAAACATTTTTTTTTCTTTTTTTGGTTTGTTAATGCAGCAATATGGTTCCAATTTCAATTATAATGTGAACAATGATGTTGCACTAACGATTTTTGTATGCGGTGCGTTTGTTAAAAATCGTGTAATTTTCCCCCAAAAAAAATGTAACGAGACCACATCTCTAATTTTTTTAACAAGCGCAATCCATACAAAATATAACCGCAATTGCTCGCATCTTAAAATGTGGAAAAAAAACACTTTACACATTGCAAATTATTGAAAAATCATATTTTATTGCATTGTTTGTTATAATATACAGACAGGACATGACGTATACATATAATAATGACATATTATTAATCTGCCGAGTCTGACGGAAAGAACGATATATAATATGTCTGGGTCATATATTAAAATAAGCCTTCAAAACGCGTTTAAACATGATGAGCAAAACCTGTAAAAATTACCTCAGCACAGGGGAGGGAAAAGCCTCAACAGCGAAAGGGTTAATTAAGTCTTGGAGACGTCTGATTTGCATCTTACAACTGGGTTCATCCCACCCAGGCACAACAAGGATCCACAGCTCCTCAACCTTTTACCTGCTGCTTTATCTTGAGGAGAGTGGGAATACCTCCACGAGGATAAAACCCCTCGTCGGGGGGGAGACGGGGCTCACTCTTTGCGATTCAATCCTGTGTGTGCATTTGTGTGACGACACAATAAAGTTTGCCTTTCCTGAAGAGACTCGTGTTCAGACAATCCTTGCTTGTGTCCGGTCCGGCGCCGTCCTGAAGTGAACCTAGTGATTCCGGTTAGAGTACTGCGCTACAGCGTAGTGTCGGCCGTCCCGTCACATATCTCCCCAAAGTTACCAGTTGGCAGACCCGGTGAGACCCTCTGCGGGTCCACTTGGGGATGTCCACGGACCCCACCAAATATCTTTAAAAGGTCCACCAGTTCCCCAATAGTCTCTTTCATGGGCCATAGTCTGTAGGCAGGAGGCTAGCGTGCGGCCCCCTCCAAGTAGCACAACGACATTGTGTTCTATCACATATCTCCCCCTTCCAAAACAGACTTTTGCTGCATACCATCGGAGGGCTCTGTATCTTTCCTCTAGTGCCATTTCCTTCAGAATCAGTCTGCCGAGCTCCTGCACATCCTCTTCTGGTGGCTGTTCTCCCAGGCCCACCATAGGACTCTTCAATATTATCTCGTACCTCACGTAGCCCAAGGGGATCATTTTGCCATTGTACATTCGCTCTGGCATGAAGAGCTTCCCACCACATCATCAGGCGGATCTTTGCACTCTCTTCCAGGAGGACCTGTTCTGTCATCGGTCCCCTATGCTGGTTCTGCCATTCTCGTAACCTACGTCCAAAGTCTGTCTCTGTGACTGTGGCCATCTTCTGCATCTGCCGCACCGTCTGGATATTGAATCCCAGTGATGGTTTGGATGTCCTTAGACTGTAGGAAGCATCCCACGCGCTGCCACCAATGTAACAGATCTCTGTGCCCGGTCAGGGTCACATCTGCCAAATGCTGCTTCCTCGCTGGACACCCAGTTTCTCCTCGTGACTCTCACACCTTTCTCTGGTACCTCAGCCACAGCTCAAGGCCCGGTGTATGTAGAGAGACTGGCTAGCACCCCCAGAAATAAGCTGAAGCTGTAGACCTGGAGCCTTTCCTTGGCACAGCGGGCAGAAGATTCCTAGTACTCCAAAACATGAGTTTTGACTTCAATCTTGGTCAGAATAGAACTGACTTTTTATTCACAGAGAGGACAGAGAGTCAAGGACCAGTACATTTGCATACAATCAAACAGACAACATCACAGATCAGATTACTACCCAGGGCCTTCAAACAATGGAGAATGGGGGAAGGAGAAATCACTTAAACAAAAGGAATTTCTTACTGAGAGAATTTACACAAAAGCAGGTACTAATACAGAGATCACATTTGGGTACTTATAAAAATAAGGGCTAACGAACTTGTAATAACACACAAATAAAAAAAACTTTAACTGTTGTACTGCGCTACAGCGTAGTGTCGGCCGTCCAGTCACAAACCCCCAAAAAGACTTGCTGGCACAGTGACAAGACACAGAAGATCACCTCAATTCACAAATGTTTTAAAGAAATTTGTAACCCCCAAAAAGACTTGCTGGCACAGTGACAAGACACACATCACCTAAATTCCCTTATATTTGGTAGAAATTAGACCCCCCAGACGCCCCCCAGTAGCGTGGCAGACCGGCAGTAACAACACACAACTATCTCCTCTGAAATCTCCTCTCAAAATGCGTGCTGTAGCTATGCGTGGAAATGTTATATAGTGTGCTGCGGGACTTAGCTCTGTGAGCCCATGATTGCGCAAAATTTGCCCAATCAGGACTCTGAGCCGTGATTGGCATACTGTTGAACCTGTCTTGCACCAAACCTGTGGTCAGGTGCAAGGCTGTAGCCAATTACGAGCTTCAGGCCAGTGGGAAAATGCATTGTAGTCCATTGTGATGCATTGTGGTCGAACATGGGGCGAACACCAGGAAATGTTCGGAGTTCGCGATCTAATCGAACAGGCTAAGTTCTGATCGAACTCCGAACCGTCCGAACCGAACAGCTCATCCCTACTGGCTGTGTGACAAGAGACAGATCACCTCAATTCACAAATGTTTTAAAGAAATTAGTGAGCCCCAAAATACTGCATGGTACTGGCTGTGTGACAAGAGACAGATCACCTCAATTCACAAATGTTTTAAAGAAATTAGTGAGCCCCAAAATACTGCGTGGTACTGGCTGTGTGACAAGACACAGATCACCTCAATTCACAAATGTTTTGTAGAAATTAGTGACCCCAAAATACTGCGTTGTACTGGCTGTGTGACAAGAGACAGATCACCTCAATTCACAAATGTTTTGTAGAAATTAGTGAGCCCCAAAATACTGCGTGGTACTGGCTGTGTGACAAGAGACAGATCACCTCAATACACAAATGTTTTAAAGAAATTTGTAACCCACAAATTACTTGCTGGCTGTGTGACAAGACACAGAAGATCACCTCAATTCACAAATGTTTTAAAGAAATTTTTAACCCCAAAAAGACTTGCTGGCACAGTGACAAGACACGAAGATCACCTAAATTCACATATGTTTTAAAGAAATTTGTAACCCCAAAGATTTGCTGGCACAGTGACAAGACACACATCACCTAAATTCCCTGATATTTGGTAGAAATGAGACCCCCCTAGACCCCCCCCCCCCAGCAGCGTGGCAGACCGGCAGTAACAACACACAACAATCTCCTCTGAAATCTCCTCTCAAAATGCGTGCTGTAGCTATGCGTGGAAACGTTATATAGTGTGCTGCAAGACTTAGCTCTGTGAGCCCATAATTGGGCAAAATTTGCCCAATCAGGACTCTGAGCCGTGATTGGCATACTGTTGAACCTGTCTTGCACCAGACCTGTGGTCAGGTGCAAGGCTGTAGCCAATTACGAGCTTCAGGCCAGTGGGAAAATGCATTGTGGTCCATTGTGATGCATTGTGGACGAACATGCGGCGAACACCCGGAAATGTTCGGAGTTCACAATCTAATCGAACAGGCTAAGTTCGGATCGAACGCCGAACCGTCTGAACCGAACAGCTCATCCCTACATGGCATCCCTGGATCCAGCTGCGGACGGCCTGTTGCATGTGGTGCCCCCATTCCACGTAGGAGTCATGGGTCCCTTTCTTTAGAGCTCGGAACCGGACTCGATACGCCTCGGGGGTGAGCGCATAGCGGGCCAGCAGGTGTTCCTTGACCCGCTCGAACACCATGCAGTCCTCATCTGCCACAGCCCGGTAGGCTTCAGCCGCTTTGCCCCACAACTTACTCGCCAGTAGAGGTACCCAATCTCGGGCCGCCACCTCTTGCAGGTCACATTGACTTTCAAAATCTTGCAGGAAGCCGTCAATATCCTTGCTTCCCTCTGGGAAGAGTTTGAAGGTGGCAAAGGGAATCTTTTGCTGGGGGGTCCGGTGCTGCCCTGGGGAGTCAGAGACCCACCGGACCGTTCCTGCATTTCTGCTTGGCGGAGTCTGTCCGTATCTGCCAAGACCCTCCCGATGACCCATTCTGAGGTCTCAGAGCCCTCGGAGGGAGGCATACAAGCACGGTCGTCCTCCATCAATTCGCTGATGATGACCGCCTTCGGTTTGCCCCTGGGGATCTTGCCTCTGGCTTTCAGCAATTCTTTAAGGACCGTGTGCTTCAGACCCTCGTAGTGCTGGGCCATACGAGGTTATGGCCGTTACTTGGGTTGTCCGCCTCTCGGACCCAGCCCAGGGGTGTCTGAGACCGGGGTCAAGCCAGCGGCTGTTTTTCCCCCTGCTGGGCTGGTCTCAGAATCTCCCCCGGATGGCGGCCGCTCCGGATGCTCGGCGTTTTGTGGTGGCTGAGACCGGGGTCAAGCCAGCGGCTGTATTTCCCCCTGCTTGTCTGGTCTCAGCCGATCCCACCAGGCTGCCAGCCAATGTGACGGATCCCGCTACTCGGGGTGAGTAGATCCGCCGTCAGCGCCGAGTACACCTGGAGGTCGGGTAGTGTGGTAGCGAGGTGCTGCTGGTGCTCGTAGGATACCCCGAGGTTGCAGCGCTGTAGAGAGGTCCTTGAAGCGTCCAGGTTCCCAAAGCCCTGTTGTAACAGATCAGCTACCCTGCAGGGGTAGCTCTGTCTGCGGCGCCGAGTCTTGCTGGAGAGCTTAGCCGGGTAGCGAGCTAGCAAGGTGGGAGAGAGATTGGCAGCAGTCCTTGGATGATCTGGAAGCGAAGGATTCAGTAAAGCTGGCTTCTTCAGTGATTATGCCCTCCCAAATACTAGTCGTGACTCAGTACAGGTTTGAAGGTAAATCAGAGTGTTTAATGAAAAGCAGAACATACACGGTCCTTTTATATGGTACAGTCCCATTGTTCTCTCCCATGCCCGCCCCCAGACCCCTGGAGTGAATTCTGCACAGGGGCTAGCCATGCCCAGGTTCTGATTGGTTGGTTCCAAGACCATTGCAGGCTTCTCTCAGGTCCTCTCAAGTCTTCACTTGGGTCCACTGGTTGTATGCAGATGAAGTCTTCACCTCACAGTGACCACATACAGTGATTTACATAACCCATTGTAAAGGGAATCAGATAGTGGGTGGCTGAGACAATGTGACTCCCAGCCTTTCAGAACCAGTAAACAGATAACAGATAACAGATATCCACAGAGAAAGTACTTTTGCATAATCCACAAGTTACACAAACCTATTGTACATTCTATACGAAGGAAAGCATTTGACTATAGTGGCAGGTAGTGTTTTTAAAAACCACATTTAACTAAAGAAATATAAGTCTATTTAAAACTAAAAATGAGCGATTGACAATACATTTAAACCCACACAATATAACTGAGCATAAACTAGCAGGATGGGTGCAGGGGAAAACATGATTAATTAGAAGTCTAGCAACAGTTTTACATTAAATCTAACAAAGGAAATTAGTTTCCATAAATAAAGGGTAAACGAAATATAACAAAATAAGAATGAAATTAAACTAAATAAATCCTGTGGCGGCCGTTCCGTCACACCTGTTATCCCCAATTAGTAGCCGAGGCAGGAGTAAAGGTTCAAACAAGAGTGATTTATTTTGCATGGGGAACACAGGTGTATTTATGAGGGAAAAAGGCATTGTTCTATCCTGGCCTGCCCTCAGCCCTCCCGGGGTGATTTCTGCCACTGCCTGGAGCCATTGCCCAATTTCTCTTTGTTAACTTGGGGCCCCCCCTGCTGTGAGCAGCCCTTATCTTGGGGCTCGGCGCCAGCTCGTCTGGTGAAATTTCCGTGGCTCTGAATGAGCGGGGAACAGGGCAACAACAGGGAAAATCACATTGGGGTACTTATAAAAATAAGGGCTGATATGTGTTTTAATAACACACAAATAAATAAACACTTGAACTGTTGTACTGCGCTACAGCGTAGTGGCGGCCGTCCCGTCACATAGCTAAGTTGAGATGGGAAGAGATCCGTGACTTTCGGGGATGTGAGCACCTTGACGACCTAGGGCTGAGCAGTGATCTGGACTGGCTAGCCACCCAAGAGTGGGAGCTGGAGCAGAGATACAGGAGATTGTTTGAGGACGCTCCCCCGCTCGCTCTCACCTCGATGGACATGGCAGAAGAGCTGCCAACAGAACCCGGTGGGGCCAACCTACTTTCAGGATCTTCTGCTGGTTCGGAGCACCAGGGTGAGGAGGCAGTCGGCCCCTCTCCCCAGCTGCAGAACGCATCCCAGGCCTCAACTGCTACAGAGGAGGTGACTATCCTGCAGTCGCAGCGCAGCATGTTGTCCGGGGAAAAGAAAAAGGACTCCGCAAGTACCGTTCCTGCAGAACCTGTAGCGGAGCAGAGTGACAAAGTGCTTCGGACACCTACCAAGGACAGTGGAAGTGCACCGGTGGATGGGACTGCGGTCTCCACCAACGAGAGCCGTCAGGACAGCGGTCCACTGTGGAAAGAGGAAGACTGGAAGACAATGGGTGAGATTGAGGCCCACCCAGCCAGATGGCCCGAGAGCTCACCAGGAGACCCAGAGTCCCAATGGAGTGCTCCTAGTGCTCCTACTCAGGGATGGGTGGAGGAGATAGCGATAATGCTATGGCCCGCTGTGATAGAGGCTACAGTCCTTTCCACGGAGCCCATGAGATGCAAGGCGGTGGGCCTGGATTCACCACTTGCATCAGTCGGCTCTTCAGCGCTTAAAGAGGAGAACTACCTTCTCACCGAGGAGCCCCAGGGACTGACAACCCTCTTCTCTCCTGAACCACAGACCAAGCTCCTGGCCTCCACTGCTACGCAGGAGGCGGAGAGCCTACAACTCCAGCACAGCATGCCATCTGGGCCGGAGAAAGCATCAGACTGGGCAAGTACAGTTCGTCAGGAGCTATCAGCAGAACACAGTGCCGGTGATGGTGCGCCGCACTACGAGTTCCAGGGTGGGGAGTCAGTCGGTCTACTTCCACAACAGCGGCGGCTACCCCAGGTAGAGAGTACTGGCGGTACCTCTCCCCAGCGACAGTTAATAATCCCGGAAGGGGAGATGGCAGGTCTCGCTCCCCAACGTTTTGAGCCCCAGCGTGAGGGTGGAGGTGTCCCCTGTGCCAAGCAACGGCGTGCTGCTGCTCCCTTTCCCCAGGATTTGGGAGACTCCAATTGTGGAATTGTTGATGTGGCTGGAATTTGCAAGTGGGAGACCCCGAGACGCTGGGCAAATGGCCCAGATCCACGACCAATCTCCCACCCAGCTTCTGACCGAGGCACCAGGAAAGGGTGCTATAGGCCCGTTGTTCCCGCAGCTGACTGTGGCACTGGGAGAAGGTACAGGCGGTACCCCTCCCCAGTGGGTCATTGCCCCAGGAAATGGTGCCAGCAAGGCTGCCCACCAGCGAGGGGCTAGGAGTAAGGATGAGCTGTTCGGTTTGGTTCGGACGGTTCGGAGTTCGGACCGAACTTAGCCTGCTCGGTCTGCTTGCGAACATTTCCGGGTGTTCGCCGCATGTTCAACCACAATGGACCACAATTCACTTTCCCACTGGCCTGAAGCTCGTAATTGGCTACAGCCTTGCACCTGACCACAGGTCTGGTGCAGGACAGGTTCAACACTATGCCAATCACGGCTCAGAGTCCTGATT